>NLAO01001613.1:0-32431 GCA_002370835.1 Metschnikowia continentalis | reverse complement strand
CCAGATTTGCCTCGATTAGTCGACGTATTCAGGCCCGAGTTCCCAGCAGCACCCCCCCTTTTGGGGTGTCCCTTATTAAAGGGATGTTTGTCAGGGCCGCATTCTGAAAGCAGCCCAGCAAACACATCTATACTAGGAATAAATCACCCAAACACTGAAAAAGTGGTTGGATACTGTATGAACCAGGGTCCAAATCCAATGAAATCTCCATATCGGTATCGATATCGATATCCATATCCATATCCATATCCATATCCATATCCATATTAATTCTTCCATATCCATATCGATATTTATATCCACATTAATTTCTCCATATTAATTCTTCCATAGTACCTTATTTGTTCTTAGATTTGAATTCTGTTGCTGTTCCGTGTTCCGTGTTCCGTGTTCCGTGCCGTGTTCTATAGTTTGTCTTCAATCATTAGGAAGTTCTGCTCTGCCTTAAAAAGAATTTAGCTTCACTTCCAAAGGAAAGTTTTGAAAGAGTCGGTTGACGAATATGTAGAGGTTCAGCTCTAGCGATTGATAGTAGAATTTGCACAATTTTCAGAATTTGCACAATTTCCACTCGTTCATGTTCAAAGACTGCTAGGCCTCCAGTTCGCAATAGGAAAGATGATCACTATCCACCAAACAAACAAATAAAAAAAAAAAATACAACAGAGAAATCAAGAAAAAGCTTAGAAACTCACAATGGAGGTCCCAACATTTCATCCAAATCCTGCTTTATCTTCATCAATAATCTCTGCTCCAGTTCCTCGTCTAATTTCACTTCCTGGTTCCTGTTATGTTCTTTAATACATTTATGCCTAGCTTCTTATATTCGTTGATGGTTCCTCAAGAGAGGAACCGAGGTGGCTTATATAACTTTGAGAGAAACGTGTTACCGGAAAACTCTCCACCAGAACAATAGTAAGGATTGTTCTGGAATATTCGAAAGGACCATCACAGCCCTTCGTGCATAGATGGCTAAACGCCGTATCACCATTGTAACAATCGGACTGAGAGGCTTCATAATACCTTCATAGGCAGGGTCCTGCCTATGGCAGATCTAACAGTTCCTGTTCAATTGCATTTCATGGTTCCTGTCCAATTTTACTTCCTGGTTCCTGTTCAATTTCACTTCCTGGTTCCTGTCCAATTGCATTTCCTGGTTCCTGTTCAATTGCATTTCATGATTCCTGTCCAATTGCATTTCCTGGTTCCTGTCCAATTTCACTTCCTGGTTCCTGTCCAATTTTACTTCCTGGTTCCTGTTCAATTTCACTTCCTGGTTCCTGTCCAATTGCATTTCCTGGTTCCTGTCCAGTTTTTCTTCCGGGGTTTTGTCCAGACTATTCTCCAGCACCTTGTCCAGACTCTCCTCGAGTAATTCCTCCAGCCTCTTCTCCACCGTATTGTTCAGTTTCTTCTCGGCAAACTAGTTTGTTCTGGATTCTCAGGCGCAGGAAGTAAGTAAAGCCCCACCCAATTACAATCGGGGTAAACAGGTTCGGGTCCCATGACAACAGCTTTGCTTGCCATAATAATTTCTTTCGTATCGTTGAGGTGGGAAGGACACAAGTAAAAGTCACAAGTATAGATCCTCTTATATTTGTCAAGATAAACAGGAAATCGACGTTTAGATGACCCAAAAGTAAGCTTGCCTTGATTTACGCCCAAGTAATGATCTGTATCCGTATAGGCGAAATTATCTTTGACGAAGATATCAGTTGGCATTGACCATGGGCCTGTAGACAACACCTGCATGTTTGTCTCATCTCCTTGCAGATCCAAGTAAGTGCCAAGACGTTAAATTCTGCCGTTTAATGTCATGTGGAGGGCCATTCGACCTTCAGCCCATGCGCTGGCGGCCATAAGGGAGGAGATGAAGTAATATGTGACTTTCATGATAATGATGGTATTGCGAACACAATCCTATGGTCTGTTCCCTATTTATAGGTCACCAAGAAATACCATATTGAATGTTTAGGGGATAATTCGGCTAAAATTTCTCATTTTATAGGTCATTCAAGCGTCATTCAAGCGTCATTAAAGAAGAAAAATGGTTTATTTCGGAAAATATTCCCGCATATAACACTAAATACCTGTACAAGAAATGGAGATCCTGCATCTCCACCTCTCCTCCAGAAAGTTTACCCCGGTTTCAATTGCGGATCATGACAGGTATTCCTTTTCAAGGTCATTCTCAGTCTTTTCTGTTTTATTTTTCAGATTCAATCTCAGATTCATTTTTCATTCTTTTCGGTTATTTTTCAGATTTGTTCAGATTTTTTTCAGATTTTTTTTAGATTTTTTTTAGATTTTTTTTTTCAGATTCGTTTTCAATGTCATTTTCCATGTCAATTTTGCCTTTCTTCACTTTTCAAATCTCAATTTGAACGACTCACACTTTCCATCGGCCAACATCACTGGAATTTGCTGAAACCGACCAGTACCATGATTGTGGTCATTATTGAAACACCAGTCGGACTTTCCGCCGTAAGAAAGCGTTTTTTCCGTTTCATCGTACGAAAACTGGTACTGCAGACGCAGGTTTTGCAGGTTGCAGAAGATTTCGCCATACTCATTGACTCCACAAACGCCTTTGGACGAGATGAGATTCTGTCCACCAAACTGCAGCTCCTCCACACGGAACGTAGCGCACGTGCCATACATATACCACTGGCCGTTACTGATGAGACATCCTGAGTTATGGGATAAGGTCACGTGTCCATGTTTTTCCGCAGGATTTCCAGGATTTCCAGGATTTTTTGGCAGCCATACTCCCTTTGGAATAAACCGAATCCCCTCCTTAGGGCAATTGGAGCTGGTCAAGGTGTCTATCTGTACAAATTGCTGCGCTCTAAATGGACCCTTGAGGTGGTGAAAATACCAAACCTCCTGCAAGGCCTGGTCACGGTTGCACTTGAAGTAGACTTTATGACCACCGAATCCTGCACTTAAAGCATCAGAGATCTGGTCCCGTGTATATGTTTTGGACGTCGAAGGCTCAATTCCTGCTGCTACCAAGAACTCGAAAGTGGGGTACTGGTCATATAAGTCCACGGCGATTTTGAAAAAATCATAGACGTTTTCGTTGCGCTGAAAAGAAGGCCCATAACATTCGGGGTAGAGCGTCTTTATGCAGGTTGCATGCTTATTAAATTCATGGACCCACAATTGTTCATCGTCACCATTGAAATTCTTCCACGAGTTCTGGATCTGGGAAAAGAGCACCTCGTCTTGAAATTCATTCACGATGATCTGCTCAATATCTCCTCTTTTGATGTTCAAGGACCCCCGGCAGAATTGCTCAAATGTGCCGTCACAATTATCAGGCCAGAGTCCATGCAAAGTGAAGGCATCGTCGGCTCCAATGGGTGGATAATAGTCCCAAAACTGGGTCTGGAGCATGACACCTCCGGGACTTTCAAAGCAGCACATGTTGTCGATTGGGGTAGAATTGGTGCACGTGACTGGCAAGTTCAGAGGGCACGTTTCAAATGGCGACAAGCTCATGACTGTTTGAGCCGCAACGATAGAAACCAAAGGCAAGACTTTTGAAATCATGGACGTAGGGCTGAATGGGGGTTGGAGTTCCGAGGCGAATAAATTTCAAGGGGATTAAATTCGAGGGATCGAGTTCCGAGGGGATTGAATCTCGAGGGGAGTATATTTTGAGGGGTTCGAGTTCTGACGGAAATTGAGTTTCGAGGTAAATTGAGTTTCGAGGTAAATTGAGTTTCGAGTTAAATTGAGTTTCGAGGTAAATTGAGTTTCGAGGGAAATTGAGTTTCGAGGTAAATTAAGTTTCGAGGTAAATTGAGTTTCGAGGGGGAATTCCAATTGGGAAACTATTAGCGGGATGTACGGGTTTCTAGGCCAATCCAGTTGCCTAAAGCTAGAAATGAAGCGAAAGAATCGGGAAGAAGTGAACGGTTTTAGAAAAAAAGAAGGGGGAAATAGTGGGGTTGTAAGTTTGCGACATGCGTTGATATCTATGATAGGCCGTTGGGCATATATGCAGGATATAGCCTGATAAGTATTCTACACGTGACAATTCTACACGTGACTTACATAGATATGACACACACGTGCATATATAATAAAATTCATTGTTTATTCCGTTGAGGATATACCGTTAACCCACTTGATAACCATCATAAAAAAATAGAAGAAAACTCATTAGATGCAGTTGATGCAGAAATAGAAACGAGTGGAGCCACCCGTAGCAAAGATGCCTTTCAAAAAGATGCCTTCAAGTAGAGTGTGCTGAACACAGCATGTCCGACTAGTATCTGTAGATGTCGGCCTTGAAAGGACCTTCCTTTGGAATGCCCAAGTACTCGGCCTGCTTGTCGCTCAAGACAGACAACTTGGCACCCAAGTGGTCCAAGTGACACTTGGCAACGGTCTCGTCCAAGATCTTTGGCAACACGTGCACACCGACGTCGAACTTGCTGTTCTTACCGAACTCAGGGAACTTGCTTCTGAACTCCTCGTTTTCGGCGTTGAACAAAGCGATTTGAGCCAAGACTTGGTTAGAGAAAGAACAAGACATCACGAACGAGGAGTGACCGGTGGCACAGCCCAAGTTGACCAATCTACCCTCGGCCAACAAGATAATGTGACGGCCGTTCTTCATCAAGAATCTGTCGACTTGAGGCTTGATGTTGACGACAGACTCAGCGTTGGCCTTCAACCAAGCGACGTCGATCTCAATGTCAAAGTGTCCAATGTTACACACAATGGCGTCCTCTGGCATCTTGGAGAAGTGCTCACCGGTGATGATGTCACGGCATCCAGTGGTGGTGACGAAGATTTGACCGATAGAAGCAACATCCTCCATGGTGGCAACCTGGTAACCAGAGACAGCAGCTTGCAAAGCGTTGATAGGGTCAATCTCGGTAACAATGACACGAGCACCCATTCCAGTCAAGGCCATGGCACATCCCTTTCCGACATCACCGAAACCAGCCACAACAGCGACCTTACCGGCAATCATGACATCAGTGGCTCTCTTGATACCGTCCACAAGAGACTCTCTGCATCCGTACAAGTTGTCGAACTTGGACTTGGTAACAGAGTCGTTGACGTTGATGGCAGGAACCTTCAACTTTCCGTCTCTGAGCATCTTATAAAGGTGGTGGACACCGGTGGTGGTCTCCTCAGAGACACCGTAACAGTCCTCCAACATCTCAGGGTACTTCTCGTGCACCATGGTAGTCAAGTCTCCACCATCGTCCAAGATCAAGTTCAACTTCTTGTTGTCCTTGAAAGCGAACAATTGCTGCTCGATACACCACTCGTATTCCTCATCGGTCTCTCCCTTCCAGGCGAAAACGGGGATACCAGCAGCGGCAATGGCAGCAGCAGCGTGGTCCTGGGTGGAGAAAATGTTACAAGAAGTCCATGTGACTTCAGCTCCCAATTCAACCAAGGTCTCGATCAAAACGGCGGTTTGGATGGTCATGTGCAAGCATCCAGCGATTCTGGCGCCCTTCAAAGGCTTGGAAGGGCCGTACTTCTTACGGATGTACATCAAACCGGGCATTTCGTTTTCGGACAATTCAATGTCCTTTCTGCCGAAGGCAGCGAGCGAGATATCTTGGACTTTGTAGTTGGTGGCGGACATTTTGGGGGGCTGTAAAAAAGTGGGAGAAAAGGCGTGTTTATATAGCGGTGCGCACGTGCAGGAGGTAAAAATTTGGGCCGCGCGCGGCACATGGGATGCGCTTGTGTGCCGGCCGAGACTTTTCTGGAGGAGGACCGGAGATTACACCCGTACACCATATGATGCTTAAATCCCCGTTCGTTCCCTCCCACCATTTAAAATTGATTGAACCTCTCTGTTAGGATAATTGTCACACTAACAGCTTCTTATATAGACTTGATAAGTGTGTGGAGTTCCCGATGGTTTGGTTTATTTTATGCTGGACCCTCGGAGAGTCACGTGATATGCACGATGGGAAACCGAAACCTTCGTATATGCCTGCATACTGCAGATTATGGGTTTTCCGAGAAGAAATGCTTATTTGGAACTATGGAACGGGGTGTGTAGTGTGAAGCTCAATTTCTGGAAGTTGACAAAGGTTTTTGTAGGGAGGACGGAACTGGATATAAGCCCCGGAACTAGTTATTCCGGCCTTGCAATCCGGGCGCGGTCACGTGATAACCACATTGCAAAACGCATTCTTCTGAATGCGGGCGTCAAACGCTTTTTTAGAGGTTATCCCAGGTGTAAGGTGTTTCCGAAATTACAGAAAGTGTATATATTGTACGAATCCCGAAATTCATTTATTCAGGTGGAGGATACAATGACCTAAGTCAATAGGTCGGAACTGGACATAAGGCCCGGAATACGTAATTCCGGCCGTGAGAGTGGACCGTGGTCACGTGAAATCCCCCTTATTAAACCCATTCCCACTGTAGCAGCACACACACCCATGATTCAGGAATCTCGAGAAAGTATATTGATCTTGGAGCAAAGAAGAATCAGAAATTGTCATTAAATTTTGAAGTTCTGTTTTTTTTGGGGAGGATAAAACGACCTGAGTTAATAGGTCGGAACTGGATATAAGGCCCGGAACCGCCAACCACGCTATAGTGTATTCCGGCCCCTGCACCTCGGAATAGCCCATTACCACAACTACATCCATAAAATGAACCAGTAATTAATAGTAACGTCTTGAAATATTAATCGTACCCCCACCAACACTAGCAATTCTTCAAGTAAACGGATCCTGAGCTAATTATTGGGTGCATGAAGTCATATGGAAAGATGTAGAAGTTGGTAAAGAATGAGCGCATTGTGTAGCAGTGGAAACTCAACTCGTGAGAAACGTCAAGTCCACCAAAACCCTTTACGTGAAGGAAATGAACAATAACGTCACCAAGAGCATTCAGTTGGATTCATCGGTCAACGATATTTTGAACGGTGTTGGTGGCCGTGTTTTGTTGGTCAAGGGCCATTCTGTTATCAATTACGATGTATAGCAGAAGAAGGAGTTGGGTGAACTCTCAGTCAACAATGACAAGTACGTTTCTTGGCATAGACCAAAATACCTCAAGGGGTAGATCCACTATAGGTAGGACACTAGGTATGCTTCTTTACCGAGTTGAATATTCAATTGAAACAAGGAGTTGGAAACACTATAATGGGTTTTTTAAGTGGTGTGGAAATCCGGTTAGTGAGAAAGACAGATTGAGAGGCAATTGGTAGAGGTTTAATGTAAGGTGTTTTGATTTATTAATGTATGGGATAAGTCTTAGGAATGAGTCATGTTGTATTGGGAGATGGGAAGTTCTCTGGATTGCATCCATTAAGTGTAGCATTGGACACTGGACACTGGACACTGGACACTGTTTCACTGTTTCACTGTTTCACTGTTTCACTGTTTCACTGTTTCACTGTTTCACTGTTTCACTGTTTCACTGTTTCACTGTTTCACTGTTTCACTGTTTCACTGTTTCACTGTTTCACTGTTTCACTGTTTCACTGTTTCACTGTTTCACTGTTTCTGTTATGTTCTTTATAACGTATCAAATCCCTAATCACAAACGCTCTCCACGTCTACCTTTACCTCACCATCATATGGGGTATTTTCCGAGCCGTTGTCGTTCTCGCCAGATATTCCTGCGCTTCCCTTACCACAGTTTACTCCTTGGTGTACGCAGTCGCACGCTACATTTTGGCTGCAATTTCTTCCCGCACCCATTTCTCAGGAACAGATCCTCGCACCACTAGTTCCGATCCCATAGCTAAGTCTAATTCCTTTGCTAACAGCGGTTTCTTTGCTACCCTTGGCCTCACAGCTTCCATTGGCCTCACAGCTTCCATTGGCCTCACAGCTTCCATTGGCCTTACAGCTACAATGTTTTTCAAAACGCTTCAAACCAGCGCGACAAAACGATTCGAACCAAGAGGATAGAATGATTCAAACCAGCACGCCAAAATTAAACAAACCAATAATTCAAAAAGTTTCGTACCCCTTTGCACAGTCTTTCAAACCAAATGGACAAGTTGTTGTATACAGGATTACAAGGAAACCAGTTCAGTTCCGTCCGATTTTCACCCTTGATTAATACTGCAAGATCCCCAAATGTAGCACCATATGAGGCAATCTTCCAGATTTCAGATTTCAAATTTCAAATTTCAGATTTCAGATTTCAAATTTCAGATTTCAGAATATTGAATTCTAATAAAAGTTGGTGTGAAACATTACGCCATTTAGTTTGAAAGACTATGCGAAGGGGTAAGAAACTTCTTGAATTACTTGTTTGTTTAATTTTGCTAGTGTGGTTGGAATTGCTTTGCTGCACTGGTTTGAATACTTTTGAAAAAGACTGTACCCTTGGCCTCACAGCTTCCATCGACCACCTTGCGCCCATTGATCCTGTTCCACACCCTGACCATCCTCCACACGTTCTGCTATTCAACTATAAGTTTCTGGCACTCGATTTCCTATCTCGTCAGACCCTAATTGCTAGCTTAGTTCTACAAATACGCTTACGTCCCTTCAATGGTCCCGCTCTTTACCGAACTCTCACTAAAGCCGGTATACGTGCTGGCTGGTCCCTCGCAAACAAATTTGCACTCTCCTCCGCTATGGTTAGCGCTATTCAATCCGACTCCACTATTTTCTCTTGGGTTCTTCGGTGGGAGATAACCGAAAAAGAATTTTTACAATTGAACTGGTTAATACCAACAGGACACAAGGATTATGCCTTGTGAAACCCACGCATTCTTATCAAGACGTTCTATCTACCCTCAGAAAACTTGATTGTTTACTTTGCCTTGAACCTTCCTTCTCTTAGGTTCTCGAAATTCTCCTTAGTTCGGACGCTTTATCTAAACCTACTGTTGCACAGATCCTTAGACCTTGCTACGAAGCTCATCCTACCTACTATGCATTTTTCCAGAATCTTGACAGATTTTTCTGGAACCTATTCCGGGTACTTCCTGGAACCTTTTCCGGGTACTTCCTGGTCGTCCCTCTCATGGTCCCCGTGTTAAAAGTCACTTTCTTCGCTCTGCCCAACCTTGGAAACATCACACCACCCAGGCGGCACAAGCGTGTTTCTCTACCAAACTGACGACTGCCACGAACCATTCTTCCGCCTATAGGGATCTCAAATCTGCTGCCTTGCATCCACCTTCCACTTTAGAGACCCCACTTGAATTCTCCCCAGAACCTGCAGATCACCATTATTCTACGGAACCACATAGTGCCGCACTTGACAATTCAGTTTCCGACCCAGCTACGTCCATCACCCCGCCTTTCACTTCTTAAACCTTAGGTCACAACCAGAAGGACGCTTCAACTGACCCCGGGGAGGAGTCCTGGCGTCAACATCAACCATTATGCCTACCAAATGCACACTCTGAACACAATGGGATTAATGACCCCACTCTCACGCCAACGGCTTACTCGCACACTCCAAACTGTTCAAATCACCTTGCACTTCGACCCATACAGAGAACCACGGATTCTAACTGTACCCAAGGCAAGAACCTGCAGACCGGTAAGCGATTGAAAGACCAAAATACTTTGGCTTCGAGAGAAATTATGACAGATACAACTGTCTACGCTTTGCTACCCCACTCAACTGAGCCTTTTAGTGAGCCTGACTACTCCATCAAACAGCTTGTCACGAAGACGTATCGACCCTGTATCGTCCCAAGTTTCCGTCTGAAAACCGAAACCACGAAACGAATACCAACGTCTTTCGCTCTGGTGGACTTTCTTACTTTCAAGTTTAGCCACCGCTCGCTGTTACTCTCTATCCCACAGGCACCCTGCAAGTGGACCTCTCTCTATCAAACAGCTCGACAGGTCTTTACAAATGCACGTGGCCTGAACCCTCACTTTCTATACTACAACCCGCTCCCTGATTAACTGAACGACAGTCCAGGTTTGTGGGGGATGATTCCAAGGCATAGCCTTCTAATGTCCAAAGTACTCCGACATCGAGGCTGAGGGGGATGTTAGATCCGCCATAGGCAGGGCCCTGCTTATGAAGGTATTATGAAGCCTCTCTGTCCGGTTGTTACAATGGACATTGCAAACGCCGTGTCATGACCATCGTTGTTTGAAGTACTATGAATAATTATGAGCCCTGTTCCTGATATTGGTATGCGATAGCTTGGTCGGGATTGGTCGGATTTGGCCAAAATTGGTCGGGATTGGCCGGAATTAGGGGCCGCGGTCGGAATTGTCCAACTACAGGATCTCCAAATGTCCACCACGAAACCTTTTTTCATCTAACAAAATATGCATTTTGAATTCCGGAATTTCAGGAATCCATCAAGCCAAGTTTCATCAAAATTCCTTGAAAAAAAGGGTCGTTTGCGTTGGGCCTTTTTCTGCTGAGGTAGCCTGGTGTACGGGTGTTGTTTGCACCCATTCAATCTCATTTCCGAGGTCTCCACTCTCTATTAAACATTTTGTGAGAAAACTCCACTGAGTTACGAATGTTAGAGGTTTTGGATTCATAACTTCAGAGGCACTATGAAGAAACAACACTTGGTGTCTCTAGCACCTCAGCCACTTAGTGACTTTGTTCATGTGAAGGCTCCACCAATATAAATGATGGCAATATCTAAAAGTACCGAAATGTCAACTGAGGGGACACACGAAGATGTCTCCCGACACCAGGCCTACCAATATTAATAAGTGTAGAGGTACTGATGTTTACTAAGGACTTGATTGGTTATTTATGTGTATAGTGGAGCTATAAGGTATAGTAGATCTATAAGGTATAGTCGATCTATAAGGTATAGTAGATCTATAAGGTATAGTAGATCTATAAGGTATAGTAGATCTATAAGGTATAGTAGATCTATAAGGGTATAGTAGAGTATACAACAGATTAACACTATAGTAGTGGATCAATCGTTGACACCAAAATCGAAGATGCTCATTGGGTCGGACGGTCCTGCGTACTCAAATAACGACTCCATCATATGGTTGAAATTGACTGCCGATTCCGGAAACCAGTCGAGATCTAGGTCCTGGAACGCATCTCCTTGTTCAACCTCAAACACCAAAGGACTCTTGCTGGGGTCATATAACCGTGCCGTTTCATCATCCCGGAACTTTACCACATCCGAAACAAGGTGCCAGTAGGAGTACTGCGAAGGAAGGCTGGAGGATACGTGGGCGATCTCATTGACCAACTCCTCCATTTGATCATTTGAAAATACCATTTCACATGACCGAATGATGGAATCCGGTGGTGGGTCCTGTCCTGCAGGAGCTCCTCTTCCTGCCACTCTTTCATCTCTACCAGAACCTCCTCTATCCTCATTTTTTTCGTTTTTGTTCTTGTCCTCATTTTTTTCACTTTTGATTTTGTCCTCATTCTTTTCACTTTTGTTTTTGTCACTTTCCTTTCTTAACGACCGAGTATAGAAGTCCTGCAGACTCACACAGCTTAGAATGTATGAGTAGATAATCCCCACTCGCCATGCATAGCAGTACCGGTGGTTCATCTTCAAGATCCCAAAAAGACAGAGCTTATAGGCCGTATGCAACGACTGCATGAACGCACGGACCCGGTACTGTTTATCGAGCCCGTCCATGACCCGGTTCCCAAGCCGTACCATCCACGCAGAAATAAACCCCACTGACCGTTGCATATAGTTCTCAAGTACCGAGTTGACCACAAATTGGAGGGCATAGTCAAAATACGTATGACGTGTGAGCAAGATCTCCCCCACCCTCGGAACAAAGGTCTGTGTGATCATGCACATAATCTTTTTGCAGTAAAAGAAAGCCAAGTCATGGTGGTTCTGAGCCTCGTAGTGCCCGAAGAGCCGGAAATATAACGTCATGAGTGCCACGTGGACAGGCACTTGGTACTGCACCCGTACACATGCCACTGTATCGTCGGGTGAAAACGACTGTAGAGTGCCCATGCTGTATAGACACCGCTCAAGATCATTGACGGCTGAAATTAGCTTTCCGGCCTCGGTCCCTTCAAGCTGCACCAAACACTTGGAAACTGCACGCATTTTGGCCGTCAAGTCTTCCACGGGCTCCATGGCTACCAGGGGCAAGTCACGTGCCGCCTTATCCAAAGTGCAGTCTGCTGGTATTTCACTGTGGAAATTGGACCCAAACTTAAGGGCATTGACCACATCTTTATACAGGATGTAGCACCAGAGCCGGCGCCGTACTCCTGCTTGAGAACCATATGGAGCCCGGTGGAGCCCAATCATTTGTGCTGTCTGCACCAAAAGAGCGTTGTTGAGCTGGTAAACATCACGTGACGGGCCGTCTGTATTCTCTGGCGATAATTCCTGGTAGATCCGCATGTAAGCAAGAAGTTGTACCACTTGTAGGTTGTAGTGGTGCAGTTTCTGGTAGTGGTCGAGACATCGCTGGGCCAAATCCACCATCTCTATGCCTATTGGAAGCTTTAAAAGGTCAAATTCTTGGAGAATGACGACGTTTTTTGGGGACGGAGACGAGTTGATTCCGTCCACGGCAGATGCAGGATAGACGGATGTAGTATCGAACGTAGTCCCGGAACTGGTGCGTGGATTGGGGCCGGAGCTGGTGCCGGAATTGGTAGTGCCGGAAATGCCCGCGGAATCGGCACCACCTCCGCTTGCAGTGTCACCATTAACATTCGAAAGCAATGACAAGTAACTCAACCTAAGCACTATGCAGAAAAGCCCCATTGTGGCTAGATCGTTGGGTGTACTGGCGTGGGGCAGCCCATTGGGACCGATTTTCTCTGGCCACAGCCCATTTTTCCCCGGCTCCGACCCCAATTTTCGCCTTTTTTGAGACTTTTTCGGCCTTTCAGCTCTATTCAGAGCCCCAATTGCCTCCATATCCAATTCTTCGAGTCCTAGAACGCGGGCCGTATCTGCCCGGAACTTTGCCTCATCCAAAAACGGAAAAAACGGGTATATGACCCGAAAAAACCGCTGAATATGCCGCTCGGCCACATGAATCGGCGGCATGATCATTTCGAGTTGTTCCGAAATATCTATGTGGAGATTCTCCGGGTTGGGGTCATTAAAAGTGAGTCCTAATGGGATGCGGTGGGCCCGGTCACATGACTGCGGGTCGATTTCCGTTGCCTGGTACCGCCGTATAAGGTCCAAGAACTGCAATTTGGTCGGGTCTTTCTGCACCCCCTTGGAGTACACATTGGGCACATTAACCAGGGCATTTCCGGCCACGGTTCGAAGTGGTGTAAAATCGTATAAGAAATTCCAGATTTGCGCTAGACCAGGATCCGATCGCACTAGAGCGTGCCAGCTGAAGACGCCATGGTTGACTTCTTCCCAGGTCACGGGATCAAAGGCCAAGGTGGAGTATTTCAGCGAAAAGTTGATGATTTCGCTTGCTTCAAGAACCGGATTGACGGCAACAACCTCTTCAATGGTTCTAAAGCGGCTAAGGAGCTTGATATTGGAATTTGGCCCGAGAAAAACGGTCGAGGGCGGCGCAACGGGGCCTGGAGACGGATTTACAGCCACAAGCTGTTTTTCCTTGGGAATTTCCCCGGGAAAAAAGGCCCCCAGGGTATTTGCCACCTCCAAACTACTTCTAGGGGTATCCGAACCTGGATTGATACCTCCCGAGCTCATATTGAAGCCATTGGACGACATACTTAAGCCACTGGACGCCATATCCGCCGAACTGGACCTATTGATCAACCCTTTTTGCGCCATCAAACCATTGAAAGTCTTTGGAGTTTTAGATCCTTCATTTTCTTTTTTCGGGGTTCCTGAAATTTCAGTTGTGGAGTTGGGTGTGGATCGGACATTGCCTAAATTGGAAACACGCCCGGGCCGCTCATACAGACACTGGTTAGGAGCCTTGTGGCGGATACATGACCTGCATGGAAGCTGCTGATCGCATTTCACCTTCCGCTGCCGGCACACCGTGCAGCTGCTAGCATTCTTGCGGTGATCGGCCATGGTTTAACAATGATATTGATAACGCGCCTGGATATAGTGCGAGGTTGTATGCAAGAGTAGGAGATATATGCAGTACTCTCTTCTTAGATAAAACCTTGTATACCCAAGATAAGGTAGTATAGTAGTACTAAGCAGATGAAAACATTTCTAACATTAGGAGGAAATTGTCGGTAGGAGTAAATTACCCCGCTAGGAGGATTATTTAAGCCAACCTGCATATGATTCAATATGCAGGTCAATATGACTTAGCCTATAACAAGGGGCAATCCGCGTCATTGAGACAGGGGGGGATAAGTAAATCTGTCACGGCGCCCCCAGGTTGAGTTTATAGGAATCTAACAAACGTTATCACCGGTCCACTATTGCACGCGCAAAGAATTAAGCGACAACACACTCCACGGCCGTTCGAATTGACAGTAAAAACATCAGGCAAATGCTTAGAATCGACACAAAGAACGTTGGCTTTAAAGGTGTGGATGTAGCAGAGTGGCTGGACCCTTCCATTGATTTTGACTTAAAAGCACTGAGTGTCTCCCAAATCAACCGCAGCAAACACAAGTCCCAAGAGGAAACCAGAGGATTTATTGATGGTAATTGGTAGAGAAATAGATGAAGCAATTGGGGAGAAATAGATAAAGCGATTGGAGAGAAATTGGTGAAGAGATTGGTGAAGAAATTGGTGAAGAGATTGGGGAGAAATTGGTGAAGAGATTGGTGAAGAGATTGGAGAGAAATAGATGAAGCAATTGGGGAGAAATAACTGAAGCAATTGGGGAGAAATAACTAAAGCAATTGGGGAGAAATAGATGAAGCAATTGTTTAATTCATCAAATGGATTGACTTTAATCATACTATTAACATTCATCTACTACTCCTACTCCATATCTACTACTCCATGTTTTTATTCTATAGTACATTAGAACGGTCCCTGGCCGCATCCTCCGTTTGCTTGGCGTTTGCTTGGTCATCGTAATTTTTGATGGTCTCATCCACAAAGAGTAACAATGTAGTTACCTCCATGGCCGACAGAAGCGCATTCACCTTAAATGAAGATGGCTTCTAGATAAAGCTAATTGTCAACATATGGAGTCAAGGTACTTTGTATGTATATTGTATTTAGACCAGCAAAGTGCTATGTGCAAGATTCTGGCTGGTGAATTCCCTTCAACCCCCTCACACCTTGTATAGAACTTTGGTCTTGTAGCGCACAACTTACATATACATATCCCTGTATATCAATATATACTAAAACATAGGTTGGAAAGAACCGGAACTTTTTATACTTGACCATAAGCACAAAGGAGCCATTGAGTGAGAAGCCGGATATATCCATCAGATTTTTCCACTATTCTTTGTCGAGCGTTATCCTTTATACAGTGTTTTTCAAAATGCTTCAAACCACACTAGCAAAATTAAACAAACCAATAATTCAAAAAGTTTCGTACTTCTTCGTACAGTCTTTCACACCAACTTTCATTAGAATTTAATATTCTGAAAGCTGAAATCTTAAATCTGCACGATTGCTTCATATGTTACTACTTTTGGGACAACAGTCTTGCAGTATCAATCAAGGGAGAAAAACGGACGGAACTGGTTATGTAATCATTCATATTACTAAGCAAAGAAGTATATAAGAAATCCCATACTTCTTTTTCCTTCTCTTCTTACTTCCCTTCTCACTCTCTTCTCACTTCCCTTCTCACTCACTTCTCTACCACTAGTCTGCCGTTACACCAGACCATGGTGCAGTTCCTGTCTTGGCCGGAAAAGACTCACTTCTGGAGCAACTGGAGCATCATGCGCTCGTAGTCTGCATGGCCCACTTGAGGCCGTTGGAACTCAAACACATCCACATTGGACTCATGACTCTCTATCTCCACCAACTGTGCATCGAAACTCTTGCCCACTGCGAACGTGCTCACCTGCGCATCCAAACCACACGGGCCCCGTATCCACAAATGTTTTGTACTACTTACTCTTTAAGTCTATTTGAACTACTGTAGTGTAATAAGTGTATTAGTTTTGTAAAATTGGTTTGACCCATTTTGTCTTCTTGGTTCGAAATGTTTTGTCTTGTTGGTTTGAACCATTTTGTCATGCTGGTTTGAACCATTTTGTCGTGCTGGTTTGAAACATTTTGTCTTCTTGGTTCGAAACATTTTTGCCCGCTGGTTTGAATACTTTTGAAAAACACTGTACTCATGTATACCGGAATGCGAGTCCGTCCGTTGTCTAACAACTTCTTTAAGTAAGGCAGGGAAGTTGTTGTACTCATATGTTACAGTGTTTTTCAAAACTGTTCAAACCAGTGCGCCAAAACGATTCAAACCAAGAAGACAAAATGTTTCAAACCAGCGCAACAAAAAGTTTCGTACCCCTTCTCACAGTCTTTCAAACCAAATGGACAAGTTGTTGTATAAAGGATAATAAGGAAACCAGTTCAGTTCCGTCCGTTTTTCACCCTTGATTGGTACTGCAAGACTTTTGTCCCAAATGTAGTACCATATGAGGCAATCGTCCAGATTTAAGATTTCAGAATATTGAATTATAATAAAAGTTGGTGTGAAACATTACGCCATTGGCTTTGAACCATTTCGTCTTCTTGGTTCGAAACATTTTGTCATGCTGGTTTGGATAGTTTTGTCGCACTGGTTTGAATAGTTTCGAAAAGTACTGTATATTCGTATAATAACTAAACTAGGGTTCGAGTGACTGATCTCTTTATCAATATCGCTCACTAGAACGGGCAACGCACTCCTTATGTATCCAATATCTTGGTTGCTATGTCATCCAAGGTGTGGGGTCCTCCACTTCTGTCGTAGGGTGTCGTAGACCCCTTTCCCGAACAGTGTTGGAAATGTGCTCATCTGCACATGCAGCAAGTATCATTCAACCCTTACATGCCACACTGTACGACCATAAACTTGTCTCACTTACTCACGTGCTCACGGCATGTGATCCAAACAAGTACAGAAATCTTGCAAGTTCAACATTCTTTTCAATGTCTGTATACTTCAGACCTGGAGGCAAGAGGTAGAGTTCCGTTTCGAAACAGCGTTCGGTTGGTATGGGAGGATCGTATTGAAAACAGTGAAAGTACCCCGAAAGGTTGCATATTTGAAACCGCCCATTCACTTTGCCCCGACGATTCACATTCACCTTAATAGGCTTCACGAATTGCGCCACCGCAAAGCCGCCTCCCATATATCCCAAGTACCCTGGAGGAGTCGTGTCGCTGGTATAGATGCCACCATTCAAGCGGATGAACTTAACCGGATCAGCCTTGGGATTCTCACACGTCAATGCGGTGACTGGGCCCTTCATGGCGTAGAAGGGATAGCTTGAGAACGGCATCAAGGTCTTGTTGATATTGGCATAGAGCACCAAGTGTTCTTGGATCCCCATAGACCCCGAAATTATCATGGGCGCTAAGGGATTTGCGAACACCCAACCCACGATAAGAAAAAAAGCAAGCCACTGGGGAGATTGGAGCATCACCGAGCACCAGTTTTGAGCAGTAAATTGAGCAGTAAATTGAGCAATAAATTGAGCACTAAATTCACCAGAATGCACAAAATTTGTACCAAAATTGCACCAGATCTGTACTAAATTGCACTAAATTGGGTACCACGGAATTTCTAGGTACAGTGTTTTTCAAAAGTATTCAAACTAGCGTAACAAAATGTTTCGAACCCCACTAGCAAAATTAAACAAACCAATAATTCAAAAAGTTTCGGACCCTTTTGCACAGTCTTTCAAACCAATTTCACAAAACTAATAGACTTAAAGAGTAACTAGTACAAAATATTGGTAGTTTTGGGGGCCCGTGTAATTTCTTATATATTTCTTTGCTTAGTAATAATAATATGAATGACTACATAACCCCTATCAAGTTGTTATATATAGGCTAACAATGAAACCCAGTTCAGTTTCAGTTCCGTCCGTTTTTTACCCTTGATTAATACTGCAAGATTTTTGTCCCAAATGTAGTACCATATGAAATAATTCTCTAGATTTAAAATTTCAGAATAATGAATTTTAATGAAAGTTGGTGTGAAACATTATATCATTTGGTTTAAAAGACTGTGCGAAGGGGTACGAAACTTTTTGTCTTGTTGGTTCGAAATGTTGAACTTGCAGGATTTCTGTACTTGTTTGGATCACATGCCGTGAGCACGTGAGTAAGTGAGTAAGTGAGTGAGTGATACAAGTTTATGGTCATACAGAGGGGCATGTAAAGGTTGTACGTAATTTACTATTAAATAAAAAATTTAATTAAACATTTAATCTTGCTTAATCAAGATCATTGTTATTAGACACATCAGATGCTTTCGCTGATGTCGACGCCCCATCGAAACTAACCTCTTTACTCTTTCTTGAATAAGTTAAACTTAAGTCAATTAGTATAACTAATATTCTATATTATAGAATTATGACTATATTAATTAGATTCTTTTTTTAATTATATAGGTATCTCATTTGATTTAAAATATAAATATAACCTTTCTGCTGGAATAAATGAAAAAAGGCTAATCATAAATATATTATGAANAATCTGCTGAAATAAATGAAAAAAGGCTAATCATAAAAGTATTATGATTAAAAATCAAAATAAAGATATAGTAAAGCTGCATAGGGTCTTTTTGTCAACCTACGGATATACGGCATCTTCCAATTCTGATTAATTTAAGTAGGTTTAACCTACAAATGTTTCTTACTCAAGTACTAATAAGCTCTATTTTGTATACATCTTTCACCTCTATATAATATAAATATTATATTACAGAATCCGACTGTACATTTAGACAGACATTTCAGTCTAACCTTGGTGAATCAGTCTGTAGCGACATATACAACTGACGACGGTCTTTAACTAAGATGTCATTAACCGTTTTCACCTTTTTATTTATAGTGATTAAACTACAGTGGGGCATGTAAGGGTTGAATGATACTTGCTGCATGTGCAGATGAGCACATTTCCAACACTGTTCGGGAAAGGGGTCTATGACACCTACGACACCCTACGACAGAAGTGGAGGAACCCCACACCTTGGATGACATAGTAACCAAGATATTGGATACATAAGGAGTGCGTTGCCCGTTCTAGTGAGCGATATTGATAAAGAGATCAGTCACTCGAACCCTAGTTTAGTTATTATAGGAATATAACATATGAGTACAACAACTCCCCTGCCTTACTTTAAGTAATTGTTAGACAACGGAAGGACTCGCATTCCGGTATACATGAGTATAAAGGATAACGCTCGACAGTGTGAAACATTATACCATTTGGTTTAAAAGATTGTGCGAAGGGGTACGAAACTTTTTGTCTTGTTGGTTCGAAACATTCTGTCGCGCTTGTTTGAATCGTTTTGCTGCGCTGGTTTGAATACTTTTGAAAACACTGTATTCATGGACTGTTGTATTGACTGTTGTATTGAGCAGTCCTAGATGTGTGAAAATTCCCCCAAAGTAATAATAATAATTCTTGACGTCAAATAATAAATGAATACAGTCATAGAGTCATAGTCACCAATGAGAATACTAAGGTTACAATGTACATTCGGTTACAATGTACATTCGGTTACACCTCTAAGGGAGAAATCTGAGGTACAATGTTTTTCAAAACTATTCAAACCAGCGTGACAAAACGATTCAAACCACACTAGCAAAAAGTTTCGTACCCCTTCGCACAGTCTTTCAAACCAAATGGCGTAATGTTTCATAACAACTTTCATTAGAATTCTAAATTCTGGACCATTACCTCATATGGTACTACATTTAAGAGTCTTGCAATACCAATCAAGGGTGAAAAACGGACGGAACCTAACTGGTTTCCTTGATATCCTGTATACAACAACTTGTTAGGGGTGTACGAAATTTTTTGAATTATTGGTTTGAATAGTTTTGTCACGCTGGTTTGGACCATTCTGTCGCGCTGGTTTGAATAGTTTTGAGAAACACTGTACTCAAAGACTTTTGAAAAAGAAGAAGTGGGTGCAAAACTCAGCAGCATAACAATAGATGAGGATTCACAAGATACAGCCATCCAACATTGTACGATATTGGGACCACATCTTATATTGACCATTGATAGAATTGGATAGACTACGCTCTTTATACCTCACAGTAGTGACTTGTCTACTAACTAGTATAGTAGTCAGTGGTAGTAGTCAGTAGTCATTGGTCAGTGGTCATTGGTCAATGGTAGTAGTCAGTAGTCATTGGTCAGTGGTCATTGGTCATTGGTCAGTAGTAGTAGTCAGTGGTCATTGGTCAGTAGTCAGTGGTCATTGTCCAGTAGTCAGTGGTCATTGTCCAGTAGTCAGTGGTAGTGGTCAATGGTAGTAGTCAGTGGTCAGTGGTAGTAGTCAGTAGTAGTAGTCAGTGGTCAGTGGTAGTAGTCAGTAGTAGTAGTCAGTATAGTAGTCTATATTGATTCTATGGTTGTCATGGTAAGATTAAGCAGCTGCTAGACCTATACAGGATACCTACTTGGCTTAGTAAGTTCACTAGTTACTAGTATCGAGTATTTTTAGCACTACTAGAAGTGTATGGACCAGTAATAAAGATGAGATATATACTAAGTTCCACCATACTCTAAACCTTTAATTATACTGTTTCTTCCAGTAATCCTATGTCTCTAGAACACTCCAAATGCTCGGAATGCTCCGAGTACTCCAAATGCTCCAAATGCTCCGAGTACTCCAAATACTCGAAATACTCCTTAGGATTTCTAGTCTGATTGTCAGTACACTGTATATAAGTCTGGTAATCTTAATCCCTTCAATAATAATTTTGACTCATCATTAAACCTAGCCAAGATTTAAGTTATGGAATAGGCTATAAGTATGACATATGGTACATATGGTTGAAGCATGGGGGTTTGGAGGTATGAGGTATGGGGTGGAGGTATGAGGTATGAGGTGGAGGCATGGGGGGAGGTATGAGGTGGTAGTATGAGGTATAGGAGTTCGTTACCTAATACTCTGTCATATTATTCTCAAGTAAATTGGTACTAATCATATACTCTAGCAATAGCTAGATGTGGTATTGGTAGAGCAAAGCTCTGGTCTATTCATGATGTCATTATTAGATGCCGAACCGGAGCCAGTCGAGGTCGTCCGCGCTGCCGTTGATCATCACAGGCTTGCTGTTTTCGGCCTTGAGCCCGCTGGTGAGCGACGATGCCGTGGGAACAGGCTTAATCTCCACTTTTCCTCCCATGCTGCCTAGAGATGTCATGGGCTCGTCTGGCTCGCTATGAAGCGATGTGTAGTTCTTGAAAAAGTCGCTGGCTTCCATATCCTCGTCGTCCTTGGCTGGCGATGCTAGTGGTGCGCCATGTGAGTTTTCCCTGACTTCCGAGAATCCACTGGGTACGGCGAACGAGCTGCGCCCAGAGTCAATTGCGCCACTAAAATCAGGAGAAGACGTCTCGTAGTTGTAGTGGGCATCTGCTCCGGAAATGCTGTTCCGGACTGTACTCCGGGGCGAATTGGCCAATTGGTCGAAATAAACACTCTGGTTAGGTGCGTTGGGGCGCCCGTAGCTCAGTGACCCATTAGACTGGTTATAGTTGGGATTGTAATTGACTTGGTTGGCCTGGTTGTTCCCAAAGTAGTTCCCGTTACTCACATTGTAGCCCATCATCATGGGAGTCTGTGCAGTATAGCTGGAGCTGCGGCTGAGAGAAGGAGTGGCCACATTAGGAATGCTCCGGCCCGAAATGGAGTTTTTCTTGGTCAACAGGCCCCGTTTGCTCATATTAGTAAACGAAGTGCTCATTGAAAGTGACGAGGGGATCCGTTTTCCGTACGATTCTGACATTTCGCTTATTCCAACCTCCGACTTCTTCCGTTTGAACTGCAGAGAGCCACTGGTGCTGAATGGAGACGAAGGCGTGGAGTACGTAGGCTGGCGAAGTGTGGAGAGCAGCGGAGACGTGCCAAAGGAGTTATGGCCCGAAACAGACATTGATGCCGGCACTGACGTAGGTGCAGGAACCGAAGTCAGTGATGGCGTTTCGGGTTTTGGGAGAATCAACACATTCTTGGGCTTAATATCCACGGAAAACGAGTTGGTATAATTTCCTCCATAACTGTTGAGCGTCTTTGGGGCCACATTCATGGTGCTTATGGGGAGCGAACCAGACAAATCCACACTATGGTACGAATTGAGCAGCGCTGACATGCGAGGAGCTGCAGAAGAGCGACGCGAGCTTCTTTTCCGAATAACATCTGTTTTGAGCGAAAGAGGCCGCATGGTTCCATGAAGCTTGAGAAATAAGCCACAGGCATTGCAGAGAGTGTTTCCAGCAGGATCCCGCCTCCAAAGTGGAGTCTTGACGGTGCCACAATTGTTGCATTCGGTTTGTTTCTTGGAATCGGTATCGGTGGATGCAGGACTTTTGCCTTCAGTTTTGGGGGTGCTTTCTGACTTAGGGGTGCTTTCTGATTTGGGCGTACTTTGCAGAGATTCTTCTTCTGCAAACCGTTTCAACGTTGTAGTTAGATTGGACCTGCGCACGGGATCTTGTTTCTTGATATCTAAAGATTTGGGGTTTAGGGACTTTGGTCCCATATGCAAGGAATTGGCGGATCTACCCAGATCTAGAGATTTGTCACTGAAACCAAGCGAGGATTGGCCCATATCAAGAGGATTCTGACCCATATCTAATGGTTTCTCTAATGGATTTGTCTCCTCTGTCTTGATAATAAGCAGTGGCTGGGTATAGGCAGAGTTTCTGGTCTGGAGAGACTCCTGCACTGACTTATTCTTGTGTTCGTTTTTAGCGTCCGATTTAAACGGACTATCATCAATGGACATGGGAGTCCCAGCTTCCGGAGCCGAGTCTTTGGGCGAGCCAGGCTTTTTGCCCGTATATCCAGAGGAAACACGCAAATCTTCAACGGAAAGCGGCAGCAAGAGATCTAGCACCTTGTTCTGCACACAGCTGGATCTATAAGAGGTATTAAGGGAGCTATTTGAAGGTCCGGTGGAGCCCTGTGAAGGTCCAGCTAGGTAAAGGGTATTATAGGAGGAAGTACTTGAGCTGGAAGGGGCGTGAAAGTCCTTGAATTCGGCGTTTTGTTTGGTGACCGCCACCGAAGGCAGGCTCAGAAAACTTTTCTGGGCCTGGGAACATTCCTTCCGAAGATGACGGTTTTCTACCCTTGGCTGTAGCGTCAAAAGACGTTTTGCATGGGAGAAAAGCTCAAACACAGAAGGCCCACCGGCAAGCTCGGACTCCGCTCGGTCTGCAATGGAGCTCATGAAGGCGTTTATGTGCGGTGGATGTAGAAAAGTGTTTCAGAGACGTTTTAGGCCGTTTCGGGGATGTTCCAGGGATGATTCAGGGGCGTTTCAGGATTGACTATGTGTAGCAAGCGGGAATGAGACCTTTGGGCAAAGTTTCAGCGGGGAATGACGTAAGATCGTGGGTAACGAAAGTGTCCAAAGGGTGGGATCAGGGAGTGGGATGATGGAAGCTTTTTTCTTACACTCATCCTTTTTCTTTTTCTCGGAGTCCGCGGGAGGCACGGGTGTGGTGTGATTTAAGGCGGGGAGTGACGGGTATATGCAGGTAGTATCTTGGTAGTATCTTTTGCAGCTGTCAACAGAGTGTTTCTGATTTTCCTGGTGTTTCATGTTTGAGATATGTTTCCGGTAGGTTTCAGGCAGGTTTCTGATTTGTTTCAACAGTGTTTTATTATTGTTTCAGAATTGTTCCAGTGTATGTCCATGGTCTGGACACTGAGTAAAGCACGGCTGAAGCGCGACACTAGTGAGTGAGCAAACTCGCATGGAGAGAAACGAGTGAAATTGGTTGGGGTAAATGCAGGAATAGAGGCTGGTTTTATACTACAGATATATTTCATATATCCATAGGTCCCACCGGAAATTCCTTATTAGGAAAGATATTAAGTCACCCACTATTCTCATGAATTCCTTCTTTGAGTAGGTCTAGGTTACCTATCACTTAGTATAGTCCCTTATACATACCCACTATGGTAACTGAAGCTGTAAGAAGTACCCAAACAGAACTGAAACAGAACTGAAACAGCACTGAAACAGCACTAAAGCACACTGAACCAGTATTTATTATGGCACTGAAAAAACACTGACATAGCACGTAAACAGTACTTATTAAGTACTTGATAGAGACCTAAAATGGCCTCTCAAATATCCCCTTAATCAGTACCTCGAACACACAAGAATAGACCTAAAAGTACATTCCATCACTAGACGTAGTCGTAATAGTCCGAGTTCTAGTAGTACCAGTAGTCGTAGTAGTCGTAGTAGTACTAGTAGTACTAGTAGTAGAAGTACCTTTCCGAGTACTAGTAGTACTAGTAGTACTAGTAGTACTAGTAGTAGAAGTACCTTTCTGAGTCCTATAACAAATATCATAGGCTGATAGACAGTGAGTACGAGAATTAGTACACATCTGAAACTGGAATTGAATCAAAAGTCATAAACCCAATCTGCCGATGTCCTTTCAATCCTCAGCTAGGCATCCATGATAAGGTCAAACTGCGAACAAAAATTGTAAAAGTTTTATTCGTTAACGTAAGGGTCATTACCACCTGCAATTATCTTGTCTATCTTCTCTTGTTCCTCTTAAGCGATAGCACGTTTGGGGTCAATCAGCTTACCATCTAAAAGTGGTCTTTTCAATAACTGCATCGACTGATCTAGCGTCTCAGAGTTTCAAGTCCCCCCAATTCCCGTGATCTGCCTGTAGCCTGATCTTTCATGATTGTTTAATCCACAATTTCTCAAATAGTACTGGAATTAGTATAGGATTTCAATATAGGACTATAACGACCCATAGGGCTAGCACTATAAAACCATGGAGTTATGATTCTGAGTGAGTCAGAAATGGTAGTAGAACCGTACCAGACATAGCACTAGAACTCGAACATGACGAATTGAATTCGGACAAGTTAGGAAGTAAACTAGATCCTATAATTGTCTCCATAGAATATAGAACCATAGAACCATAGAACCATAGAACTATTGAACTATTGAACTTTTGAGCTATAAGTTATGAGACTAGAGCTAGTCCTAGAGCCATGCAGGATCTCTTAATACTTCTAGTTAAATAGTTCTGGCCCCCCGTTACCCAATGGAAATTTCTATGGCTGTAATTTTCGTGGAGCGAGCCCCCTATTTATATGTGTTTTCTGTTTACATTCGCACATGGCTGCAAAATCTGAAACATCGCGCTCGGCGTCCATGCGCATGCTAGAAATGACGACCCCTCCTGTAACAATATAAAAGGCAGCATATTCCCACTTTTTTCCTTCTCCTATCACCTTCTTTTTTTACCTCTTTTACGCTCTACTCTACTCGACTCTTCTCTACTTCACTCTACTTCTTATTACGTCTTCTACACTCTAGGATTTCTATGACTCTGATAATACAGTCCTGTGGTGTTTAAGATCAGGGGTAGTGGGAGAAATCTGAATCAACGAGTCTTGTTTACACGTGGGCTGTGAATTGATATTAAGGACCTAACAGATATTGGACTACTATGAATTATAGTCAATGTTTGAGGGAAAACTGATAATATTATAGGGCTTTGCATTTATCATTCATGGCTGTTTATTGGTGACATGATGTGGTATCCATATAGTCTACTGTGTGAAGTATTAATACTGATACTGACAATACTGACTAGTACAACTTCGAAACAATAAGATACCAAGATGATTGTGGGCCCGAATATTCTGAATATTGACTATTCGGACTATTATAAAAATATTAACTTAGGTTTACTAAGATGAATGGTTTTGGACTACCTTCTATGCCTCAGTGGGTGAATTTCATGAGAACATTGTGCTATGCTCAAATACTAAAACACGCTTAACATCTCTGGGTCATAAATTGACTCCATTGTTCAAACATTAACTGGTTCCATATACAGCAATCTTAAGGGAAGTCATTTCTCTGGTTTTCAGTCATTCCTCATATGATTGCACTTTGGCTCAATAAGCATAGGGATGGTGGCTCTGATCAGATACAAGTATCAGGTCCATTTGGTTGGTTATCGGGTTAAAGTCTACTTGGTTGAAGATGATATTTACATTTGCTCACACTAGTCTTGCATACCTTCATACGGCATCATGGCTTCAATCCCAGAGAACTGCCAGTCCTGGTAGAAATCGAATAGAACTCCAATACACTCCTTGAAGCTGGAGCACCACCAGAGTTTCAGGTATCAATTCAAAGGTCCATACACCCATAGACTCAAGCTATAGGTTAGAACAGACAAAAGAATTGTTGGACCATACGAATCTCAAAAGTCCTATAGATCAGAGAATCGAATGGATCCCAAAGCTTCAGTCCATAGAGTGGAAGTCAGAACTTTAAGAGGTATAGATCTGATTTACTTAGAATCTTGAACATTAAAAACTGCTAGACCCCAAGGTTTGATTTGAGCATAAGTTCCATGGGGTCTGAGGACTGTCACGAGATTCAACTTCCAAGCTTTGAGAATATGGAAATAACTCCATGAACTTCCATGGAACATCCAATTTTCAATGGAGTCTTAAGTGTTCTATAGAACTCTGTCCAGATGTCTAGTGGTCCAATTGTACTTAAAGCTCAATCATGGGACTCCTTATAGTACTTCCTCCTGGAGCGATCATAGGTATGCGAGTTATCGGAATGGAGTCTATACTCGAAAGCCACGCCATTGACGCGTTCGTTGGACAGAGTCAGGTGGGTGTCGATACAGTCAGAGCCCAGTATTATGGAGTCGGCCTCTCTAATGACACGCAAGATGGCATCGCAATAGACGCGGCGGGCATGGAACGCATTGAGCCCTTTTTTATCGTCGTCGTCGAATTTCTTGCGGGAGAAATTCATATTAGAGTTCCAGAGACTGATGATCACATCGTCCCGGCGGATGGAAAGCACTAGGCCCACGATATCACTGAGAAGCGCTTCCTGGTGGTCTTTTTTGCACAGAAGAAGACACCCACTCAAGGTCTTGAGCACCAAGCGTTCCCACACCAAGGTGGCCCTGCGGCGGCCCTTCAGAATGTTATCTAGACTGTCCTGGTGGGAGTTCAACGGATTAAGACGGTGGTTGAAGCGGAAGATCCACCGGCCTCCCTTGGCATTGATAGGGTCTTCCCAGACTGGGTTAACGCCAGTTTTGAAAATTAACAATTCACTGCCATTGGTCAACTCATGAGATTTCTTCAACGTGCTCATGCTCATCCATAACTGCTCCATGGAAGCAATGGCCTTAACGGGCTCATTTGGATTGCCGAAACACGGGAACTCGATTTCGGAAGCGGCCTGCAAATAACTATCCACAGCAGCCAGCTTGGTCAGATCTTTGGAGTCGTGGTCTTCAGGCGAAGAATCTTCCGGTGCAATCTTGGTGCTTTTGGTACGAGAATGGTGCCAGATGGTCCAGCAATACGATAAGATGTGCTGGCCATCATTCATCTCCACCACCTTCAGAACCGCCTCGCGGGCCTCTTTAACGGGGTCTCTTTTGGGGAGGTCCACAGCCAGAGGCGGCAATGCATTACCATTAGGACCATTGGCACTTCCACCATTTCCACTGGCACCAGAAGCTTTCTCACCGCCACCCCCATTGGACTCCACATTACTTCCATTATTATGATGTTGGTTGTACTTGTAGGAGCGGTTATAGCGGTGGCCAGAATTGTGGTTGTGGTTGGCGTGCTGGTGGTGGTGGTTGCTGCCCTTATAGTGGGGCTTTGACGGCGCACTCTCGCTGGCCGGTTTATTCTGGTTCATGATGCGGTTGAACAAGGATTCCGCCCGCTTTAAGTTTTCCGACATTTCAACTGTGGTGAACGGAATGATTGATAAGCTGGAAACTGGAATAAATGAATGGATTGAGACTGTAGACTGTCACTTTGATTGAAACCAATTAAGTAATTGATTTGCCTCTATCGATATTTGATCGATTTAAACTATTAATGATGGTGAGCAATCAATATCAATTGAGTAACTATCGTAGTATTTCGTAGTATTTCGTAGTATTTCGTAGTAACTATCGTAGTATCTCGTAGTATCTCGTAGTAGCACTTGTAGTATCTATCGTAGTATCAATCGTTCAATGTTTAAGAGATTGATTGGTTGTGGTTGTGATGAAATGGTGAGTCACAACGTAATAGTCAGATAAATATTCAATGATGAAATAAAGAGATGGTTTTAAATATGGTATTGGTTTTGTAGTGGTTGATTTTGTAGTGGTTGATTTTGTAGTGATTGATTTTGTGATGATTGATTTTGTAGTGATTGATTTTGTAGTGATTGATTTTGTAGTGATTGATTTTGTAGTGATTGGTTTTGTAGTGATTGATTTTGTAGTGATTGATTTTGTGGTGATTGATCTTGTAGTGATTGATTTTGATGGTGGATTTCGATGGTGGATTTTGTTGGTGGATTTTGTTGGTTATTTTTATTGCTGGTAATTCGTTTGTGTTGATTTTATTGGTGGTTGGTGGATTGAGAAGTGGGACTGAGGACGTGAATTCACAAGATGCGATCGAAGATGAGATCTGGAGACGAGTGTAAGAGATGGGAAAGTGGGATTGCGTGGGAAGCCGGAGCGTAGAATTAGGGCTTTATATAGAATGGACGGGGGCTTTGGATGGTGGTCTGGTGGGCTTTGGATGGGCTTGAGTGGGGATGTGCTTGGAGGAAAAGACGCTTGGTCATCAAATTTTTCAATGTGCATTTTTTCCACCATCGAAATTTTCCTTCATGTGTGAGTCGCGATAATCTGGAGGTTTATGTGTGGCGCACGACCTTAAACTTCCACACTTTCAAATAATCCAGAGCCATCCAATTTGGCTGGATTAACAATATTAATTTCCTTCTCTTGTTTGACTGAATTTTAGAACAAGACTGTTTATGCAGGGGGGCGCTGGGTCTATTATGGGTAGGTGGTTTGAGTAGATTGGTTTCGGCCTGCACATACGCAAACACTCGTTGACTAAGTCCCCCACACCATTCCACACCAACTAACTAAAGATAAATCCGTACACCCCTATATTCCAACTTAACCATGCACTCAATTCTTCTATTCCAACTTAATTAAACAACTTCAGTCAATTGAGATTATTCTCTAGTGTATAGGTTCCTGTATTAGTCTCCTAGTAGTCTTAACGACTGATATGATATATGTTTATAACCTAAAATGGTATGGAACATTTGAAAACTCTTCAAAGATTCTCCTAAATCTGTTAGTTTTGGTATCTAAAAAATTAATACCAAATATACCTATTAGATTATTTAACATATCTAGAGATTCTATACATATACATCGATCCGTAAGAACACCTTTAACTGTAGTATTGTTATGTTCTTTATAACGTGAGTTTTCCTAATTTTGTATTTAATGATGGTTTCTCAAAGGGAGGAACCTGAGTGGCTTATATAGTTTGAGAGAAACGTGGCACCGAAAAACTCTCCATCAGAACAATGGTAAAGATTGTTCTAGAACATTCGGACCATCATAGTACTTCATACAACGATGGGCTATGGCCGTGATACGGTGTTTTCAATGGCCATTGTAACAATCGGACTGAGAGGCTTCATAATACCGTCATATACAGGGCTCTGTCTATGGCGGATCTAACAGTATACTCTACTACTCTCTACTCTACTACTCTCTACTCCACTCCATTCAATAATAGTAGTCGTAAACTTGTGATGGACAGAATACTCAATGATGGTAGGGAATATGGTGACTACATTTAAGCTGAGTCTACTCTCTATAGTATACCTGTCTACTCTAGTCTACTCTAGTCTACTCTAGTCTACTCTAGTCTACTCTAGTCTACTCTAGTCTACTCTAGTCTACTCTAGTCTACTCTATACTCGATAGCATCCTATCGTCTCTAGTCTACTATGTGATATGATAGGAATATTGGTATTGTTCTTCAATAAAGTTAATCTTGAGTAATTGAGTTCTGCCCATTCAAACACTTGGCTTTCTTGCCTTTTATATTCTCTGTTGGCTGTTGAAAATTGGCTGTTGACCATTGGTTTGGCCAGCTTAGGTATGATGCATGATTGTAATCCTATACTAAGTCGAGTAGATTCCGTGTCTAACATATAGTAGTATAGTAAAAAGAGGACCACATAGAGTTCTAGAGTAGACTGTGGTAGAGTAGTAAACGTTAGTGCTATAGTAGAGAGTGAAGTATTAGAGAGTGAAGTATTAGAGAGTGAAGTAGTGCAGCACAGTGAATAGTAGTAGAGTGGAGAGTGGAGATGTGGTTAGAGAAAGTAGGATAGGAGATTGGTATACTTGATATACTTGATATACTTGATATACTTGATATACTTGATATACTTGGTATACTTGGTATATTTTATGTTCTTTATAACGTATCTTAACCTAATCTTGTACTCGTTGATGGTTCCTCAAAGAGAGGAACCGAAGTGGTTTATATACTTTGAGAGAAACGTGACACCGAAAACTCTCCACCAGAACAATGGCAAAGGTTGTTCCAGAGTAAACAAAAGGGACCACCAATGCACTAAGTGTCGTGTTGGCCGATGGCTGTGATACGGCGTTTGTAATGGCCATTGTAACAATCAGATTGAAAGGCCTGCCTATGACGGATCTAACAAATTTATATATATGTTCATATCTACAGAAGCATACTTTTTTTCCCACCAAGACGTTGTCTATACTTACATAAGATGTTCATTTACAGACAACTTCACTGATGAATCAATAAGATCACCTGTACTATGGGAATACAACTGATGATGTAGATAATGTGACTTCACCCTTCTTGAAGTCACACTTGACTAAAGAACAAATCTCACTTCCTAGATACTTGACAATTTAAGAGGTTTCAAATTATAGAAGTATAATGAGTTTTTCTTCTTTTTATGAAATGAGTAGACTAAGTTTCGAAAGAGTAAAATGATGGCACAGTTATTTTTTTAAAAAGATAGCATGTAAAATAAGTGAGAAGGCAACAAAATTGAGCTTGAGCTGAATTAAGTTATAGATTGTAGGATAATAATTAGGGTTTAATTTTCAACTTGTGTTTTAGTATATATTAGTATACAGGGATAAGTAAGTTGTACCTTACAAGACCAAAGTCTTAAGTGAGGTGCGAGGTGGGTGAAAACTTTTCACCCACCAGTGACCTGCACATAGTACGTCACATGTCTGCATACAACATATCCACGAAGTACCCTGCATCAATCCTTGCTAGGTATTCGTTGACACTCCCCTGAATCTCGTCACTCAAGTTTCGTGATTCGTTGTTGTTTTCTTCCATGGTGATTGACCGAATATGGTGGTTGCTGTCAAACCCTAGGGAAGGTAAGTGTCTTTGGAAAGCATTGGACTGTAGGGGTTTGGTAAGAGCGTCGGCAACATTATTTTCCGTAGGAATGTATTCGACGGTGGCTTCACCCCTTTTCACCCTGTCCTGAACATGTTTTTCCTTAATGTCCACATGCTTGTTTTTGCTTTGGGTCCTACACGTTCCATTGATCGTCAATACAACTCCATTGTTGTCTTCCAAGATCTTAGGTATCTCTACCGTCGTTATCCCGAATTCCTCGAATAGGTTGACTGTCCATATGATCTCTTTCACTGTCGCACTTAATGCCATATATTCTGCTTCGAATGTACTTGTCGTCACCAAGCTCTGTTTCTTTGATTTCCAAAATATGGGGGTTCCATTGGCGTAGACTATGAATCCTGTTCGAGACTTTCGGCCCTCTTCGCTTGCGAATGACGCGTCACTGAATGCATACAATTTCACCTTATTGTCCGGATAATTCTTCGCCGTAAAGCTAATGAACCAGTCTTGTGTGTCTCTCAAATAAGCTAAAATTTTCTTTAGTTGCATGAGATCTGTTTCGGTTGCTTCCTTGGTGTATGATCCGTATTTGCTCACACTGTATGCTATGTCGGGACGACTGATATTCGCGAACCAGTTGTAAGATCCGAGTAGCTCTTGATAGACCTTCAATAATTTTCCGTCCAATGGTTTGTTTTCCTTGTCATGTTCGTAGACGTTCATTGGAACGCTCTGACTCTTATTTGGTACGTGTTCTTGAAATTTGGTTAGTAGATCCTGGATGAAAGGTTTCTGGTGTATCCTATATCCCCCATCCACGCTTTCTATCAGGAGTCCACAGAATTCTCTAACGCCCTTTAGGTCCTTGANATTTTCCGTAGGAATGTATTCGACGGTGGCTTCACCCCTTTTCACCCTGTCCTGAACATGTTTTTCCTTAATGTCCACATGCTTGTTTTTGCTTTGCTTGTCATGTACTCCTTGAAATGCTCATAGTCGGCATCAGTTTCTGTTCCGACTAATAAGTCATCCACGTAGAGTACGATGAATATTTTTCGTTTCCTCTTTGTGTGTTTGTCCACTATTTCTTTTGTAAAACATCCTCTGTCCGATCTTGTCTTTACAAACCCATATGCTTCGAGTTTCTCTGAGATCGTTAAATACCATGCCC
>NLAO01001612.1:0-99828 GCA_002370835.1 Metschnikowia continentalis | reverse complement strand
CATATCACTGTTTCATCTGTCCTGCTTACCTGCAGTCACATGGAACATGCAGTACATCAGAGATGTACTGATTCCTCATGTTCCAACATCTTTCACACAGTCTTTCAAACCAATTTTACAAAACTAATACACTAATTACACTACAGTAGTTCAAATAGACTTAAAGAGTAACCATTACAAAACAATTGTGAATACGGGGCCCGTGTAATTTCTTATATACTTCTTTGCTTAGTAAGAATAAAATGAATGATTATATAACCCCTAACAAATTGTTGTATACAGGATAACAAGGAAACCAGTTCAGTTTCAGTTTCAGTTTCAGTTTCAGTTTCAGTTTCGTCCGTTTTTCAACCTTGATTGATACTGCAAGACTTTTGTCGCAAATGTAGTACCAAAAGAGGCAATTGTCCAGATTTAAGATTTAAGATTTAAGATTTTAGAATATTGAATTCGAATAAATGTTGGTTTGAACCATTTTGTCTTCTTGGTTCGAAACATTTTGTCGCACTGGTTTGAATGGTTTTGAAAAACACTGTACTTTTGAAAAACACTGTATACACTTCTCACATGCCATAGACTCAGCGATCAATACTCTTGCGCTCACCACTTGAAACTCCCCTCCGGTAGAAGTCATTGCCCACCTTTGTGATAAAGGTATCTGTTATAGGTATGTGTTATGGGTATGTGTTATGGGTATGTGATATAGGTATGTGTTATGGGTATCTGTTATGGGTATGTGATATAGGTATGTGTTATGGGTATGTGATATAGGTATGTGTTATGGGTATGTGATATAGGTATGTGATATAGGTATGTGTTATGGGTATGTGATATAGGTATGTGTTATGGGTATGTGTTATAGGTATGTGTTATGGGTATCTGTTATGGGTATGTGTTATGGGTATCTGTTATGGGTATCTGTGATAGGTGTGTCTTATAGGTATCTGTTATAGGTATCTGTTATAGGTATCTGTTATAGACATCTGTTATGGTTACCTGTTATAGGTATCTGTTATAGGTATCTGTTATAGGTATCTGTTATAGACATCTGTTATGGTTACCTGTTATAGATATCTGTTATAAGCATCTGTTTTAGGCACCTGTTATAGACATCTGTTATAAGCATCTGTTTCAGGCACCTGTTATAGACATCTGTTATAAGCATCTGTTTCAGGCACCTGTTATAGACATCTATCCAAACACCGTGGGAAGCTAGGTTTCTGAGTAGCATCAGATGACATGTAGAGCGACTTCCAAGTGTCCCTCACGACATCCTCCTCATTCTTCGTGACCCCACTTGTGTCTATCGAAACTCTGGAGCGATTGCAAGTTGGTGATGCTAGAAGTTGAAGCTTGGTGCTGCTAGAAGTGAAGCTTGATGTTGCTCGATATAAGGAAGATTGAAATTGCTCGATATAAGGAAGATTGAAATTGCTGTTCATGACAGTTCTCAATTTCAACAAATAAGTGGCATGTGTACGGAACCCAAATGTGTTGTCTGCAATACTGGAGTGGCTTATCACGTGTTGGCAGTCGGCAGGAAACTTTTGAATGAATTGCACATACTCATCCAGGCGAAAGTCAATTTCATCTCCAAGAAGATGGTACACAAGACCCGGGGTTTCTTCGCCTCTCTCACTGTTCTGCACAAACCATTCTTCACTTTGTATCGTATTCTGAAGGTACTCGTGACTAGGGATATCAAGAATAACCAATTTACGGTATCAATTTCGAAGACTAAGAATAGTGTCAATAAAGATGACCTGTACTATGGGAACTACAACTGATGATGTAGATAACGTGAAGTCACCCTTCTTAAAGTCACCCTTCTTAAAGTCACCCTTCTTAAAGTCACCCTTCTTAAAGTCACCCTTCTTAAAGTCACCCTTCTTGAAGTCACACTTCTTAAAGTCACCCTTCTTAAAGTCACCCTTCTTAAAGTCACCCTTCTTAAAGTCACCCTTCTTAAAGTCACCCTTCTTGAAGTCACCCTTCTTGAAGTCACACTTCTTAAAGTCACCCTTCTTGAAGTCACACTTGACTAAAGAACAAATCTCACCTCCCAGATACTTGACAATAAAGTCAAATGCCCATCTGCAAAAGGTTATCTGGTGGAGTTGATATACTCCTGCTTGGACATCCCATTGACTGTTGTGTTGGGAATTTTATAGGCTAGGGGAAACAAAGTCGCGGGTCTGTTTCACGGTCAACGTCGACCTCAAGGTTATACATACTATAACAATATCAATTCCTATGAAAATAGCTTGATCACTTCTTTTCGTTATATTCCATCGTATATTTTTTTTTTTTTGTTTTGACCTCGCCACTGTTCCCAATCCTAGTATACATGGAGCAGTCAGTGCTTCTAATGGCCTTTAAAAGGGTAGAACACCTCGATTCAGGCTGCCCAAAACCAAGCTGGCCTAAAACCAAGCTGGCCTAAAACCAAGCTGGCCTAAAACCAAGACGGCCTAAAATCAAGGTGACCTAAAACCAGGCAGTCAAAAACCAGGCAGTCAAAAACCAGGCAGTCAAAAATATCCGGTCGGGGTTCCGTTTGACTTCATTGAGTTTCTGGTACATACACTATGGGCCCTTGAAAAGGTCTTCAATTGTCGTTATAATACTATACGTCTCGTCTCGTCTCGTCTCTTCCGTATACAGATAAGAAACAGAACAAACCACCCAGATGCCTTAATTGAATGACTTGTTCCTGTGCAAAAGCGAAGAAATTGCGCAAGAAATTTTTCCCTCAATAGTGTTAAGATAGACATCTCTATGGGAACACTTGAGAGGATCTGATATGGGCATTGGAATATGACTTCCGTAGTTGTTATATGACTTCCATAGTTATTATTTGAACACCAATTGAAACTTCATTTACATACTATCGATTGGGACGAGACTACTGGCCATGTGGCTACACATAATCGCTTATAGCTTTACTAACAAACAAACAACAGTGCCTTGCGGCAGTCTGGCTCGTGTCAAACGAGCCGGTGAAGTGAATTCCAAAGTTGGAGTGATTCGTTTTGATCCGTTTTGATCTGTTTTGATCCGTTTTGATCCGTTTGGAAGATTTTCCACATTCCCATGTTTTTGGACCGGTCTTTCGGACAGATTTGACCAGTCTTTCAAACAGATTTGACCGGTTCATTGGGCATAATTCCATGTTCCCATGATTTCCGATATTGACGCTCATACTGGCCACTTGGTCTGAGAAGATATCAAGCATTCCTTTTGTCCGACCTGCGATCTTAGTAAACCAAACTCTAAGACCAAGACCAATACCGGAACGAGAAGACCCATAGATCCTCGGAACACCCAAAATGACGTTAAGATCTCTATTTTCCTGTAAGTCCCATGATTCATTTGCACATTCGGACTCACGGAAAGCGAGATCCCTTTCCAATACACTCACGTCTCATTAACCCTGCTCATTGGCCACCAGAATAGTCCTGGTCCCACTGATCTTTGGCATTAATCCTAAGCATTTGGTCCTCACTGAGAAATCGAGCTATCCAGTCTTAATCATTCAATTTCGGCGTAACTGAGGAAAATTCATTTAGTTTCGCTCATGACATTGAACCTGCTTTGCTAATTAAAATGGTGTTGGTAATTAAAAAGAGTCACGTGACCTTGCACCACCCAAATCTTAACAAATTTCTCAATTCCCCATCTGATTTGATAACTGCAGTTTCAGAATAATGACTCAATTGCAATGCTCCCCCATCAAATTTCCCAAACTCAATTTATCAACAGATCTCCACACTGCACTACCAACTATGATCCACTTTGCTCTAGTGTAGTTCCATTTCTGACATACTCTGTTTTCGGCCGCCTCGGTTGTGGGGATTGGGGTTGCCATAGATCACACTGGTCGTGCCATTTGCGTTGATTTTGAAGTGGGTTTTCAGGTGCTGAGCCAAATTGTCCGACCGGGAAAACTTCTTCTCACAATACTTGCAGTGGAAAGGCCGGATATTGGAGTGCACAGAGCGGATATGCCGTTTCAAGTGTTCCAGCCGCTTGAACTGCTTCTCACAGTCTGGACATGGGAACGGTTTTGGTTCGTCATCTTCCCCTTCTGCCAGAGGTCCATGTGCAAGATCGGATGATGTTCTCAGGATTTCAGCGCCCCGGGGATCACCTGCATCCAATGCCTCCTCTTTCTTATGTAGCTCCTGCTCCGGGAAATCGGAAAAAGATGTCATTGCAGACGGCACCGAGGGGTCGGATTCGGAGATCACGGCGAAACCCGAATCTGGGGCCAGATCTGAAGCGCGCGGCATGAATTTGAAGTCTGAGAACGTGCTCTTCTCCTCCTTCACCGATAAGTGGTCTGACTTGCGCCGTTTGCGTTTCTGCACAGAATTCTTGGTGGAGTGAGGCCCATCCGCCAGCCCCGAAACCACTTGAATCAGATTGCGGCGGTTCCAATGCGCCTTAGAGATACCCGAGCCCCGCACGGGATGTTTCAAGGCGCCATGGCCTCCTGCAGACTGAGCCAGGTCCTTTTCCTTTTCCTGGATCACATCCGCGGTGTTATTTAGCCAGTAGGTTATTGCACTCACACACTCGTCGTTCATGACGTAAGGGTTCAAGGGGTTGTTCAATGCAGAGATGGCCGAATGCAGGCCCTGGCCGTCCAAATGGTCAGGCACGTGCAGCGAGAAGAACGTCAGAAGCAGTGGCGACAGGACCAGCGTCGAGAGGTAGCGGTTAGGCACGGGGGCCGTTTTCGACAGTGGTGACGAATATGGCTGACCTGACTTTCCCGGGGCCAGAAACTTCAAGGTGGCAGTGTCGGCAGGCGAAGTAGCGGCCTGCACACAAGAGTCACCTTCCTTTTCCAGCGGCCCACCCAAGGAGTAGTTCTGTAGCGAGGCCAAAGAAGATGTGGCAGAGCAGTCAAGAAGTTGGCGGGGGTTGATGGTCTTCTCCTCCGGCATGAGGTCGATGGAGGACAGTCTTGTATGGAGAGACATGCGGTTCATTTGTTCCACAGCCGTTGAAAACCGGTTCTGGTGCAGATAATGCACATTATAAGACATAGGCTCGGCGAAAGCCAATACCGGAGTGCTGAGGGCCAGCTTCACGCCCTGGGACATGTCGGAGTCTAGGCCGCGAGGAGCACCAGATTCAGGCACAAACAGCGCTAGATCTAGGGCATTTTTGACATCCAAGGCCTCAAGCGGGTTCTTTAAATTCGCCAGAGCAGGCACTTTCATTTGAAAGTGGCCTGGAGACGATCCGAGGTACGCATGGGACACCAGGGGCGATACAAGTGGTCCGGAGGGCGCAGAGGGCAGGATGTCGGGACCAAACGAGGCCGGGTCAATGTGGTACAGGTCCAAGAGGTAATTGGAGTTGAGAGCCACGGGCGAAGCAGAGTTCTGGGCCGTATGGAAGAAGATTTCGTCGTTGAGGTCGATGGCGTCGCCGTTAATGGTAGCCACGGAGGCAGGAGGTGGGATACGGTCGGAATTAAGCGGATTTTGCGGGAGGTTTTGCAGCGAGTGCAGCAGCAAGGAGGCGAGCGGGGGGTCCAAGGAGAAGTGGTCGAAACCGGACGACGTCTGGAAGTTCATAGCAGAGAAAGTGGTAGGTGGTGTTGTGGATGGTGATAAGAGTCAAATAGTGCGGCGCGGGGTGCAGGACGCAGTATATGTAGGCCGTTGATAAGGCCACCAAGGACCATCAAAGGGCCACCAAGGGCCACCAGGGACGGCATATAACTGAGACGGAGCGAGACGAACTGAGACAGACTAAGCAGACGGACAAAGAGTGCGAGTAAAAGGTTAGACGCATGTGGTGGCGCAAAGGTGATTGGCTGGTTTATTTTGGAGCTATATATTTGGTGCAGTACCTGTCTAATTTTGTCTAAAGACATTTCTATTTTTATCTAAAGTGTTTTTAATTTTGTGCAATGTCAAATGCCTTTCCAATTTGTGGTGGAATGTCCATCCAATTTCTGTCCAATTTCTGTCCAATTTCTGTCCAATTTCTGTCCTATGTTTTTCAAAGTCTGAATTGTCTGATCTGTCTAACCTGTCTAACCAATTTTGTCTGAATGTGGCTGCGCCTGGTGTGGTGTGTGGGAGGGTTATATTGTTGGTGCACGGGTGTATCATGAGCCCGGACCCGTTCTAGGCCTCATTCTTTTTCTCATACAGTCACTCTTTTTCTCACTCTCTTTTTTCCCACTCTTATTTCCCACTCTTTTTTCCCACTCTTTTTTCCCACTCTTTTTTCCCACTCTTTTTCTCCTCCCTCACTCTATTTCTCACACTACCTCACACCTCACTCACGCACCTAAAAAAAAAGCGTGCTGCGGCCCCACTCAACTGTGGCTACCCGCTGCGCATGTCGTAACATGCCATGCATATGAACAATAGGCTGCGGGACCTGGGAATGTCAATGAGCAAATAATAAAAATAGTGAGTCAGTTAATTAATGGCTAATTATATGAATTAGTGAGTGACTCATTTAAATTGGGTGATTAATTAGGGTGTATTGATTAAGGTGAATTGATTAGGGTGTATTGATTAAGGTGAATTGATTAGGTTGAATTGATTAGGTTGGATTGATTAAGGTGGATTGATTAAGGTGAATTGAATTCAGTGGATTGAGTAAAAGGTAAAGGTGGGTTATTATTACGTAGTGGTGTAGTGGTGTAGAGGAGAGTGGAGTACTGGAATAAGGAAGAGTGAGTGGAGAGTGGAGAGTGGAGAGTGGAGAGTGGAGAGTGGAGAGTGGAGAGTGGAGAGTGGAGAGTGGAGAGTGGAGAGTGGAGAGTGGAGAGTGGAGAGTGGGAGTAGTGGAGAAGAAAGAGTAGCAGTATAGAATGGGGAGTACAGAGAAATTGGTGAGTCAGTAATAAGATAATACTCAGGAATGGATTTGAAGGAGCCCAAATCTGGGATCGTGGCATCGTGGAATCGGGAATCGTGGAATCGCGAATATAATAATTTTGGGTGTTTCGGGGTGTATGTATATTTTTTTGGGTATAGTCTTCATGGTAAATTTTGAGATTGAGTGCAGAAACAAAGGCCAATATCTATTTGGAAATTATCTATTTGGAAATTACACGACTTTATGACTCAAAGTGCTTGAAGTGTTTGAAGTTCTTGAAGTTCTTGTGCTGAGTCTTTTTCCCGATCCGAAATAATTTCAAACCTCTATGCTATAATCAATATTAAAGACAAAAAAAGCGATTGAACTAGTGAATGACAAAAAATCTGGATTCGGCATTTCTAGTATGTGTAGCTGGGTGAAGATTTCGGTGAAAAGGCCAAGTCTATATTTTGTCGAAAAACTGCGCACGTCACATTAAATGCGAATAAGCATACAAAATAGACAAGTATAATGAGATAACGGTGCCTGGAAAGGTACCGTAGATAATCAAGATACCGTAGATAAACAAGACGACACCATGAAAGTCATACAAATGTAAAAAAGGCTACACCATTAAAGCCATACAAATATTAACAAGGCTACACCGTTAAACTCATAAATGTAAGCTTGAATAGGGTAGATAATGAATACAGTAATACTCGTATGTATAACTAGATTTCCAAATTACGTAATGACTTGAAAGAGAAAGGTCTAGTTGAAAGAGAAAGGTCTAGTTGAAAGAGAAAGGTCTAGTTGAAAGAGAAAGGTCTAGTTGAAAGAGAAAGGTCTAGTTGAAAAGAAAAAGGTCGAGCTAATCTAATACTATCATGGTGGAGTGATCACGTGACCTAGATAACATTCCCTTGGGTCACATAGAACATAGTATAAGAGTGAGTGTCAGTGTATAGTGAGTGTAGTAGCATAATGGTAATCTTTTAACATAAGTGTTAATAAGAGTTAAATCGTTGAAAAAACACCACCTGCTGCTTCTCTAAGACCGTACTCACTCACGTGACTGTGGTCGTGTGAAGGCTCACCTTAATTTAAAAAGACAAGCCCCCGCTATTTTATTAGAGTACCCAAAATATATATAGTGTTTTAAAAAACTATTCAAACCAGTGCGGCAAAACGATTCAAACCACACTAGCAAAATTAAACAAACCAATACAATATGAATGATTACATAACTTTTAGCAAGTTGTTGTATACAGGATAACAAGGAAACCAGTTCAGTTACAGTTTCGTCCGTTTTTCACCCTTGATTGGTACTGCAAAACTTTTTTCCCAAATTTAGTACCATATGAAGAAATTGTCCAGATTTCAGATTTCAGAATATTGAATTCTAATGAAAGTTGGTGTGAAACATTATGCCATTTGGTTTGAAAGACCGTATGAAGGTGTACGAAACGAAACTTTTGGACTTATTGGTTTGTTTAATTTTGCTAATGTGGTTTGAATCGTTTTGAAAAACACTGTACTGTTTACTTTTTCTGACATACTAATATGATGTATAATTATGAGCACTGGTCTTGTTCTGATATGGTATGCAATGGCTTGGCCGGAATTTGCCGGAATTGGCCGGAATGGGCTGGAATTAGCCGGAATTGGCCGGAATTGAAGGCCGCGGCCGGAATTGTCCAGCTATATGACCTCCAAAAGTCCACCACGAAAACGTTTCCAACTAAAAAAATATTCATTGAGAAGTCCGGAATTCCAGAATTCTAACCAACCTGATTTCATCAAAATCCCTTGAAAAAAAGGTCATTTGCGTTTGGGCCATTTTCTGCTGAGGTAGCCTGGTGTACGGGTGTTTCCTCACTTTCGCAACCCCCGGTTTTACCCCCCCAGTTCCGGCCATGCCGTCTAACCTTAACCAATGCCACATCGAGATCCCCCAAATTAATAATTAGACCGATTAAGGAATGTCGATAGTTTACTATGAGTATTAGAATGTAAAAAATAAATAATTACTTAAGTAATCGGCGGGGGTGTTGGCGTATCCAGCTGGTTGTTGCTAAGTCTGACCGGGAAAACTACTCACATTCTGACCTAGTACCTTGGGTTTATCACATTCTACCCTGGTGCTTTGTCTGGTGCTTTGTCTGGTGCTTTGTCTGGAGCTTTGTCTGGAGCTTTGTCTGGAGCTTTGTCTGGAGCTTTGTCTGGAGCTTTGTACCATGGTGATTGAGCAGGTGGCATTCTGGAATGGCCATTATCAGATCAGACGGTGTAGGCTTCATTATACCTCTATGGGGTAGTGCCCTGCCCATCATTTTTCTTATAGCCCCATAATATCCTATACTTGTCTCTAGTCTCTACTCCATATACTACTGTAGTCTCTAGTAAGCACAGACTTTACTCTCCTGGCCTTCGATGGAGCTGATACATCTTGTCCTTCATCACACGTGACTCTAAGCTGGTCAAAGGTCTCGATTCATGTGGTAGCCATAATAAGTCAGTAGCAGTAACAAGTAGTGAGTAGTAGTGAGCTCTCAATAATAGGAGCAAAGACTGACCAGTCAGCCATAGGATTCAGTATAAGGAGTGAGTAGTCAAGGTGGTCAGTAAGTAGTCAGTAACAATGAGTAGTCAGTAACCGTGACTGGTCAGTAACCGTGATTGGTCAGTAACCGTGATTGGTCAGTAACCGTGATTGGTCAGTAACCGTGACTGGTCAGTAACCGTGACTAGTCAGTAACCGTGACTGGTCAGTAACCGTGACTGGTCAGTAACAGTGACCGGTCAGTAACAATGAGTAGTCAGGAACAATAAGTAATCAGTAACAATAAGCAATCAGGAACAATGAGTAATCAGTAACAATAAGTAGTCAGTAACAATAAGAGTACACCTAACAATTCCCTCTTTGTCCAGAATCGTAGTTAGATCTAGTCCTTGAGCCATTCTGAAATCACTGATGATTATTATGACCAATGTATTCTTTAAGTCACTGAGAATCTTCACTGTAGACTGTTATCAACACATATAACGTTGTATAGTTCCAGGACTCCAGGACTCATGATAATATAAGCAATTGATGCAGTGTAGAGTCTTTAAGAAAGGAAACTCTTGGTGTAGACTCTTTAAGAAAGGAAACTCTTGGTGTAGACTCTTTAAGAAAGGACACTCTTGGTGTAGACTCTTAAAGAAAGAAAACTCTTGGTGTAAAGTCTTCAACAAAGACAACTCTTGGTGTAGAACCTTCAAGATAGCCATGACTATGAGTGTTAATAAATTATGAATTAGTTTGAGCATGTGCTGTGTCTTGTCATGGTATCGATGTCCATATTTGACCTGTAGCTCTGATGATAGTCTGCAACTCCAATGACCTTTTTTTTGGGGCCTTCTTCCGAGCCTTCTTCCAACTTTGGTGACATTTAGCTTCTCTGCCATTTTTCAGTCTATGCCATTTTTCAGTCTGTAACATTCCAACGTCTTCCGACTGTCTTCAACCTCTGACCTGAAGACCGCTTTCAACTCTAATGGTTTACCTGCATCGGAGCTTCCAGCTCGGAAGACATTAACTTCTAGTGACAATGTTCCAAGTCTGATTTCCTGTCCTTTGAATTCTAAAGACCTATCTCCAAGCATCCATTCGATGTCTTCCAATTTCTAGACATTTTTGTCTTAACTTTTGAACACCTGTCTTCCAACTCCTCCAACTTCTATGATATTCTGCAAATATTTGGAGACTTTTTCCAGCTGCTATAGCCTCTAGGACATTCTGCAAACATTCCAAGACTTTTTCCAACTCTAATAAACTGTCTTCCAGTTTGGAAGATATTTGTTCTCCAATTCCATGGGTCAATCTTCAACTTCGAAGAGCATTATCCTCGTAATAATATTTTTCTTCCAGCAACTAATGAATTGTCCTCCAACTTATATCGACTGTGTTCCAATGATAAATGCGTTAACAAGCGTTGTGTCAACTTACAAGAGCCTCAACTCTAGAGAATTGTCCATCAATCTTAACTCTAGAGCTTGTCTCTCATTGCGTCCGACATCAACCGTTGTCTTTAAGCTTTGGTGTTTTCGACGCCACTCTATGATTCGTTTAGACTCCAAGTCGACTTCAAACTTTTGTTTCGACTTCAAGCTTCAATTTCAACTCCAACGCTTTGGTGCCAAAGCTTAGTTTTCACTCTCAGGCCCCGAGTCCGAACTAGACTTCACCAATGGCCCCGTCTCTGCATCTTCCTTCACATCCTCAGCATGCACCCACTTCTTCATGAAGCGCACGAGGATCTGCGCCGTAAACACCTGCTCGGCCTGGTACAACACAAGGGGCACAAGAAGAATGCCTAGCTTCGGATTATGAGCCCCGTACTGCGACGAAACAAGCGACACTCCCAAGGCTGCCGTCTTGGCAGGCCCACACAACATCATCAGCACTGTATCCTTGCGGTTATAGTAAAAAGGCCGGAAGATCTTGTAGCCCCACGTATACGACTTTGAAGACTGCAGATTGGGCACCGTAGGAAAGAGCAACACCAAAAAGTACGGCCTCAGGTATAAATACACCAACACCGTGAAGAATAGGTAGATGCCAATATTAAAGAACACCAAGAATATAATAGAGGCATGCGATACCGATGTAAATGCGTGCTGAGCAAACGCAGTGGAAAACGACTGGAACATAATAAGCAACAACATGAACAGCCCCACTTTCGATAAACGGAAAGTGGTCATACACCATTTTGTCTGTGATGGAAACAAGTTCTGCACCACCTGCCCCACGAAAAGCGGCACAAATACCGAAAGCCCAATCTGTTTCATCACATTGGCATACAACTGTTTCACCGTAGTATCAGCAGCCTGGTGCACGGGGTTACCAAAGTCCCAAGTGCCCGAAAGGTACAACTGCACCATAGCAGGAGTAATGAAAGCACCAAGAAGATTCCCAATCACAACCTCACATATGGTAAGAATATGATTTCCATCTGCTGCTTTGGTCATCACCACATTGGACGATACCGTTGTGGGGCAAGCATGAGTCACTATAAGCCCCACCAAAAGCCACAGGTCGATCTCGCTATCATGCGCGGCCTTGATGCCCGTTGCAATTCCATAAATGATGGCCGAGGTGATCAAAAACGACGAGGTGAGCACCGTGAAATGCGCCCTCCAGTGCGCCACGTTCTGCAAAAAGTCGCGGGTTGACATCAGAAGCCCCAGAATAAGAAAAATTACCGCCACTGCCCCATAACTGATCACATATTCTGCCTTCAATGTTCCACCCAGTTTGGCAAATTCTGGGTACAGATGAGCAAGTGCTATGAATACCGCCAAAAGCACAAAAAACCATTGGTCAAGGAGGTATTGTAGCACGATCTTGGTGTACTTAATGACCTTGTCTAGTGGCCGTTGGGGGGCAGCCGCCAGCTCCGATCCTGACTCTGGAAGCGACACCATTAAAGGAAAGAGAAAGAGAGGGGAAAGAGGGGGTACAAAAGGGGGTACAAAAGGGGGTACAAAAGGGGGATTAAATAGGGGGAGGAAAAGAAGTGGTTGGGAGGTGAATGTGGAGGAGTGGATTGGGGTGGGGTGCTGGTGAAAATGTATGTGTGAGGGTAGTAGTAGGTCCTGCATATGCATATGCTATACTTGATGAAGATATGCCCGCCGAGACCGCGCATAATGATGGCTAATCACGTGGAGATATGACAGGTCACGTGCCCGCCACACCTCCTTATTGTTACCCATTTAGCTGTCAGAACAAAAAAAAGAAAAAAAAAGACAAAAAAAAAGAAAACCAATTAAATTCAACAGAGATAGGGGATGTCACTTGGTGTACAGAAAGATATTTTTTATTTTTTTTTAATATGAGTGGCTATGGTGTACGGGTCTATTGAATGGTGTACGGATCGATCAAATGCTATACCGGCTTCTCGACCCAGATACTTAGTTCCATAGATTGCAATTTCAGGTCGAACAGGTCCCAAATTTCGTTGAAAATACTCTTTGATCTTCATTCATTCTCCTTGTTTCGATCAGTAATCGCGGGTCTGGGGGAGAAAACGTCATCAGGCAACTGTAACCGACACAGGGTGTCAGTAAAAACTGATAAAGTGATTCAGCAATCTCACGTGAGACCTAACCAATAGATTATACTATAATATGTTATACAACCTATGTGGATGTTGAAACCCTGTATGGGTCGATCAGAGGTTGAACGGCTTCTTTGGTCCTCATAACGACCTCTATTCTTCTATACCGGACTAGTCTATATAAGGTGCGATTCCCTATACTCTACTCTACTACACTACTATACACTATACTACTCTACTCTACTACACTACTATACTCTACTACACTACTATACACTACTATACTACTCTACTCTACTACACTACTATACACTACTACACTACTATACACTACTATACACTACTGTACTACACTACACTACACTACTTTACACTACTGTACTACACTACACTACACTACTTTACACTACTAAACTACACTACTGTACTACACTACTCTACTCCACCTTACACTACTATACACTACTATACACTACTATACACTACTATACACTACTATACACTACTATACACTACTGTACTACACTATACCATACTATACTATACTATACTGTTGTCAACGAGTACCTAGCATGTACGGAGACGAGGTACTTCGTGGATATGTTGTATGCAGACCATTACTAGATAATAGGGCTGTGCAGACCTTGAACAATAAGGCTGAGAAGGCCTTAGACGAGCGGAAAGGCATAAGAGGAGTTGGGGCCCCGGCTTAGGACCTTGGTCTGGTAAGGTACACTTTACATATCCCTGTACATCAATGTGTACCAAAACATAAAATGAAAACTGTACTATACTATACTATACTATACTAAACTGTACTGTTAGATTCTTGAATACGTGTAATACTTATAGTTATGTTCATTCGTTGATGGATTCCCAATAAGTGGGATCCTAGTGATTATTTAGCGAACCGGTGAATACCGGGAAGTGAAGCCAAACAGTTAAACGCCATGTCACGAGTTAAGGTGAATGGATGAGTCCAAGTCACGCGTTATGGTGCCTTGGATGAGTCATTGGCATTCGTAGGCTCTAAGATACCTCTATGGGTAGTGTGTCTAGCCAAGGTAGGTCTAACATATACTATACTATACTATACTATACTGAGCTGGACTGTACCGTACTGTACTGAACTGAACTGAACTGAACTGAACTGAACTGAACTGAACTGAACTGAACTGAACTGAACTGAACTGAACTGAACTGAACTGAACTGGACTGTACTATACTGTACTATAATATAATATACTGTATTGTACTGAACTGGACAGGACTGGACTTGAATTGAACATACACCTTAATATTATATTGCCATAGTGCATAGACTAATATAAATACACTATATTATCATACCCTATCTATTATGAAATAGACCATACCAAAGACTGGACCAATCTATAAATTGAACTATACTACTATACTATACATTCACCTTACCCTTTCCCGACCAGGAACATTTACGGTATATACCACTTTACTTACTTTTAATGAATACGTGTTTCTAGATTATACATGCTCTATACCTCCTCATACCCTAGTTCTACTAGTTCTACACTAGTTTTAGTCTAGTTCTACCCTAGTTCTACTAGTTCTACACTAGTTTTAGTCTAGTTCTACCCTAGTTCTACTAGTTCTACCCTAGTTTTACCCCAGTTCTACTAGTTCTACCTCAGTTCTACCATACTCATACTATACTCGTACTATACTATACTCTTATTCTACTTACACTATAACATAGAGTTAATTATATATCTTATACACATACTATACCTCCTTATACCGATTAGATTCTTGCTAACACGTTTGATACCTAATAGTTATCGTTTTTTTATGTTCTTTATAACGTGTCTTAGCCTAATCTTGTACTCGTTGCTGATTCCTCAGAAGAGGACCCGAAGTAACTTAAATACCTTGGAGAGAAACGTGACATCGAAAAACTCTCCACCAGAACAATGGTAAGGATTGTTCCAGAATATTTGAAAGCACCATCATAGTGCTTCATACAACGGTGGTCGTGACTGGTCGTGACACAATGTTTGTAATGGCCATTGTAACAATCGGACTGAGAGGCTTCGTAATACCTTCATAGGTAGAACCCTATCTATGGTGGCTCTAACAGTATTCATTGATGACTACGAGAGAGGACTCCAGCTTCTTAAGTACTAGACAGCATAGGCTTCTTAAGTACTAGACAGCATAGGCTTCTTAAGTACTAGACAGCATAGGTTTCTTAAGTACTAGACAGCATAGGCTTCTTAAGTACTAGACAGCATAGCCAATGTAGGTAGTGAAATCAGCCTGATAACCCAAGAGTCTATAGCTCCTGGACTTAGTGGCTGGCTGCAATTTATTGGTAATCATAAGCTCAAATACGGAAGGATAGTGGAAGATGCGTATTGGATCTAATTGTATAAAATTAAGAATATGAAAGTTCACGATTGATACTGATTTTACAAAGCTAGTGGAACAGTCAGAGATCAATGACAACCGTTCGTATTTATGAGATGATAGTTGATAAATCGAAGTAGATTATAAGTCCTTTTTAGCACGCTCTATACCTCAACATTTATCTTCGTTGATTCACCCGATTCCTTAAAGGAGGAATGTGAGCGGCTTTTTTAGTGTTTTGAAGAGAAAAAGTGACTTTGAATAACTCTTCACCAGAACAATACCGATGATTGTTCTAGGTCAACAGCGTTTGCAATGGCCATTGTTAGGATTAGACCGTGAAGTTTTATAATACCTTAATAATAGAGCACTACTCATGGTGGATCTAACAACTCGTTTGTTACTGTACTACGCTACGCTACGCTACTCTACGCTACTCTACGCTACTCTACGCTACTCTACGCTACTCTACGCTACTCTACGCTACTCTACGCTACTCTACGCTACTCTACTCTATTCTACTCTACTTTTAGATCCGCCATAGACAGGACCCCGCCTATTAAGGTATTATGAAGCCTCCCAGTCCCGTTGTTACAATGGAAACAGCAAACACCGTATCACGGCGTTGCGGCCATCACGGAACTTCGTGCATTGATGGCCCCTTTGTTTACTCTGGAGCAATGTTTACCCATTGTTCTGGTGGTGAGTTTTTCGGTGCCACGTTTCTCTCGAAGTTATATAAGCCGCTCCGGTTCTTCCCTTGAGGAACCATCAACGAATACAAGATTAGCCAATATACGTTATAAAGAACATAACAAGTATGAGCGTTCATTTCTATAGAGTATAACCATTTATTTCTATAGTGTATAACCATTTACTTCCATAGAGTATAACCATTTGCTACTATATATTGTGTATAACCATTCATTTCTATAGAGTATGTCCATTTACTTCTATAGAGTATAACCATTTACTACTATAGATTATAACCATTCACTTCTATAGTGTATAACCATTCATTTCTATAGAGTATGCTGATTCCTCGATATTTTGGCATTAGATTAGTACGAATATATCACTAACATATTACTAACCTATGGCTTGCTTCCTACTAAATCCATACTAAGTGAGAGGCAGTTACGTTTACTTTTCGAAGAAGCTAAAAGCCAGCAACCTTCAATTATATTTTTCGATGAGATTGATGGATTGGCACCTGTTAGATCTTCTAGGCAAGAACAGATTCATGCCAGTATTGTCTCCACATTGCTTGCTTTAATGGATGGTATGGATGATCGGGGACAAGTCATTGTTATTGGTGCTACAAATAGGCCTGATTCCGTGGACCCTGCTTTGAGAAGACCAGGAAGATTTGACCGTGAATTCTACTTCCCACTTCCAGATATTGATGCAAGGACACAGATCTTGGAAATTCACACTGGTAAATGGACCCCACCTTTATCAGATTCTTTTGTTGATAGTATTGCAGGCTTGACGAAGGGATACGGTGGTGCAGATCTTAGAGCTCTCTGCACTGAGGCCGCACTCAACTCTACTCAGAGAAAGTACCCCCAAATCTATGCATGTGTATAACCATTCATTTCTATAGAGTATGCCATTTACTTTTATAGTGTATAACCATACATTTCTATAGAGTATGACAATTCACTTCTATATCGTAATTTCGTGTATTCTTCTGATGAAAATATCGAAATTACTCTTAATTTTGAATAAACTCTCTTTAATTTGTGAATTTTCCCCGTGTTTTGTGGTTTCTACTCGTAGTTTCCTAAATTATCCTCGTAAAATTGATGATTTTTCTTGTAAATTTGCCCATTCTACTCTTAAAATTAAAGATTTTAGTCGAAAGTCTTTACATAAATTTATGGTTCTTAAAATTGTTGATGTTGAAGATAAAAGTAAATTCCTAGACTTAAAAAATTATCAAGTCATAATTTTACATCATTCTTGTGTGGAAAGTTTAGCAGAGTCCTGGAAATCTATATAAAATGGGACTCTAATCCATACTCTAGTGTTAGTTAACTAATCAGAATATCGTCTAAGAGGAACATACAAAGATGTACTCTAATGCCAGACCCTAGAAACAGCCAGACCCCCAAAAACAGCTCTCGTGTAACTCCTCAAGTATTCTCATATCTTGATGAGACTATGAACTTTATCCAAACTGCTCCGTATCATATGCTGGACTGTACTATATGGTTATTGAAAAGTCCTCCTGATGTACCTACCATAAATGTTCAGTTAGTGTTAAGTAATCTACAGTCTTCATGCGCCTTCATCTCAGCTATACATGCTTCTTTCCAGAAGGCCCAATCATCCAATCTCTGTGCCTCAGCATATGATTGTGGGATTTGATGCGGGGTGTCGGTACGTGCTCCCACTAGTGACACCTGAAGCAGATATCCTGTGGTGGGAGCTTCCCTAGGAAAGTTAGTAGGAGAGTTCCTGTTGGTATTTTGAGTCTCTAATTTTCAATTCCCAAATTTGTATACAATCGTCTGTAGTTTTATATGGTTTAATCAGAATTGCACACTTGATAATGTATACTATTCTACACTTGACCATATAAATCTAGTAGTGGTACGTTTATCTATGTGGTGTGTTGTACTATAGAGGTGGTGTACGGATGTTTAGAATAGAGTGTACGGAGGTACCGTGCGTCGGAGTACATGTCGCAGCGGTTTCCAGTGCGCGCAGAACACCCCAAAGAGGAAAGATGTAAACATAGAAATTACAACACCTCAAGTCCCCGTTTGCCGACACTTCATTCATCCTGCAGAGACTTCCAGGCATCTCTAAGCACAGACCCCTGAACCCTTAAACCCTCTTATATCTTCTTTGCTTACTTGCTCACTTGAATCATACTGAACCACATTGAACCTGAATTACACTTAACCATACTCAAACAGGACCATAGACTTCCTGAAACAACTGAGACAGGACCATAGAATTCCTGAAACACACTGGAACAGGACCATAAATTTTCTGAAACATACTCAAACAGGACCATATACATCCTGAAACATCCTGAAACACATCTGAAACACATCTGAAACACATCTGAAACACATCTGAAACACATCTGAAACAGATATTGATACACCATCAACATCTCATTACTACTGCAAGCATCCAAACAGCATCCACCACGCCTAAGACTTTTCCAATCTAGTCTAACTAATTTATTATCCCAATTTGTTCCATTCCACCATCACCTTATTTTTTTTTTTTTCATTTATTGATTCGTTTCCATTTATTCATTTCTTATTTTATTCATTTACTCCCTTAATCAATCAATCATCATGACACAAGTGGAGAAATCGTTTGTCAACCTGTTCTGGGGCAAAGGCGATTCCGGCTACCTCGCGATCCAGGCTCGCATCAAGAACTCCCTCCAGACGCTCGAAGAGATTTTGGCGTTCCTCCGAGAAAAAGCGCACCTTGAGGCCGACTTCAACAAGCGCATGGACAAGTTCTACTCACAGCAGCAACTTGGGCTGGCGGAAAACGGTACATTGAAAGTGGCCCTAGACACGCTTGTGGCCGAGGGAAGGAATATGGTGGCCCACCAGGATAAGCTCGTGGCTCGTACCTCCCAGCAGAACTACGATAAGCTCCGCAATTTCCACCAGATGTACCTGAAGAACGTGGCCAAGATCGAGAGCCATATGCTGAAGCTACATGCACGGCGGAAGGACCTTGAGAAGCAGTTTCTTCTGTGTAAGGAGAAGTACCGAGCTAACTGTGGTCAAATCAAGACCTTAACGTTGATGTGCCAGACCACATGTGGGAAGGAGATGGAGAAGAGTGCATCCAAGTTGAATAAGTTACAGGCTCAGCATGAATCCTTACGGTCCGCTTATTTCACTGCTGTCAAGACATATGGAGATATCTGTGATATCTGGACCACTGACTGGTCCATTGCTCTTCTGAATATCTACCAATTGGAGATTGAACGTATTCATATTTGCAAGTTGAACATGTTCTCCTTCTGCAACCACGTGGCCACGTTATGTGTGGATTGGGACCTGGCCATTGATAATGCCCGCTCTTGTTTTGCTCGCGTGGCTGCTCCGGCAGATACCTATGACTTTGCTGACACTTATGGTACGGGGGACCAGATCTACGAGCCTCCTCTGTTTGTGGAGTTTATGGATGGACTAGACGATGATAACGATGGCAGAATGGGTCCTAAGGCGCACCAGGCTCAATTCAAGGATCCAGATTACTCGGCCATTTTATCACGGACGTTTTCCACACCTTCGGGTTTGAAAACAAGGGCTTTTGATGGAGCAAGTCCCACCAAACTGCCCCAAAACCCTCTAAGTCCACTGAAACTGCCTCATAATCCTCAAAGTCCACTGAAACTGCCCCAAAAATCCCAACTCCTGCCCCATCTGCCTGTTCTGTATGCAGATCTCAACAAACAACTTCCTGCCATTGGCCATCTGAAGTTGGAAACCAACTTTCTAGTGCCTGACTCTGAACCCCATGGAAACTTCGAGTATTCTCCTACACATGGGCAAAACCATCATCTGAATGCTCAGAATCAGAACCGAATGGCTCAAGATCAGAACCAAATGGCTCAGAATGTACAGGTTGCCCAGAATGTCCTTCTGGTAAGTCCAAAAGCTAAACCTCTACAGAAGATGCCCTCGCATATCAGCAACTATACCACCGGAACGGAAAACGATGTTTTTGATGCACGCATGAAAAACTCCAATGGTCTGTCAGAATACTCCAATACCACTACTTATTCTCATGCTACCAACTCGAAACACCCACTGAACCAAAACTCCGGCACTCGCCGCAGTTGGGCTCTGCCCAGAGTTAATCCTCCCACAGATGTGCAGAAAGAAATCAACCGTCGGCTGAAGGATTTACTGGAGTTCTACATCTCGCAGACTCCCAACAACCACCCCAAACCCACTGTGCCCATTGCCAAGGATTTCTCCATCGACTTCATTGCCCAGGCGTTGCAAGACTTGAATGCAGGTGGAGATGGCGACATTGACCGGTTCAGACGGTCTGTACGCCGGTCCCAGAAAGATCAGCACCCAACGAATCCAATGGATGCAATGGATTCTATGGATGCGTTGAATGGAGCCACGAGGTTTCCTCCTTCTGATTATGTGGATGATATGCACGAGACAGCCACAAGATACGGGTCGATTAATTTTGAAACAAGGAGCCGTCGCCATACCGTGGACCCACGGTCTCAGATCCCCCCAGCTCAAATCCAAGCCCAAAATCACGCCCAGAACCATAATACCATGGACCCCCTGCCCATGCTGCCTACAGCCGAGTCTAGACGTACCCAACGTATGTCATTTCCCTCTGGTAAGGTCAACCATAGACTGGCGCTTCAAAGTGGTTCTACTTTGGACCTGCTTGATGCAGATCTGCTCCAAACTGTGATCCGCAAGAACCCAACTGGTACTGGTAATGGTTTTGGTAATGATAATGGTAATGGTGCTGCACATACAAGTCCTAATGGATTCTCAGGTCCTAATGGTGCTGGACCCAATGGATCTTCAGGAGCGCCAAGACCTCGTTCTCTTCTGCAGTCGCCCACCAAGTCTTTTATGAACCTTCAGGCCATAGTGGATAAAGTGACCCCTGTGACACGCCGCAAGTACGTGACCAAAGCCGTGGCCAAGCACAGCTACCGGTGCAGAGAAGCAGGCGAGCTCACTTTCCTGAAGGGCTGGCACATGTTCGTTATCCATAAACAAGAGGATAATTGGTACGTGTGTGAGTTGGGGGAAAACTGTGGGTCAGCTCGGGGATCTGTTGGGTTAGTTCCTTATAATTATGTGATTGAGGGTGACTCAGTCTTTTGAACTACAAGATTAGACCAGCAGACGAAGGTCTAGTTCCACATTATGATAATTGATGGTTTTGATCTAGCCTGCTGAAGAAAGGTGGAGTCACTTTCTGAATACGGTCTTTTTCTTAATACCGTCACTTTCTTAATACCGTCACTTTCTTAATACGGTCACTTTCTTAATACCGTCACTTTTCAAATACCGTCACTTTTCAAGTACGGTCACTTTTCAAATACGGTCACTTTTCAAATACGGTTGCCGTGGTTATACTTAATGAAGTGCAATCTGATAGAGGTATTACATCATTGGGATAAGATTATGGTTGATGAAGTGAGGTCATAATCAGCTAGGTCTAACATACAGGGTCAGGGCTCACAACCAGACCCAGGATTCGGAACCAGACCCAAATTTGGACTCAGACCCAGATTTAGACCCAGATTTAGACCCAGATTCGGACCTAGTTCCAAATTTATTCCTCGATTCATCTTTTTGGAGTCCGGTAATACCTAAAGTGACTCCTTCATTCAATGATCTTCCCTACGTTCCAGATTTTAATGGGGCCTTAATTGACTTTAATGAACTCGCTACATCAGCCGAGACAGCTACTTGCAAGTATAGAGTCGTGTGCACTCTACTCCACTCCCTCATCTCACACTTCTGACATTGAACACTTCTGACATTAAACTTCTGACATTAAACTTCTGACATTAAACTTCTGACATTAAACTTCTGACATTGAACTTCTGACATTGAACACTTCTGACATTGAACTTCTGACATTGAACACTTCTGACACAGTGAGTAGCGCACCTCAACTATACATCTCATCCATTGACTTCTGACGCACCCTCCAATACCTCTGACCTCACACATCTTATTTCCCATCAAGTTAGCAACCACCATCACTATCAGTTATCAGTAATCAGTCATCTCTCCTTTATTAATTCATTGATACTTGCTTTAGGATAAACCTGTACACCCCTATACTACTTACTACTTACTATTACTACGACTACTACTACTAACTACTTACTATTACTACGACTACTACTACTAACTGCCTACTACTACTACTGCCTACTACTAACTACTTACTACTACTACTACTACTACTACTACTACTACTTACTACTTACCACTTACTACTTACTACTTACTACTTACTCCTAACTACTTACTCTCTACTAACTGACTACTAACTGTCTACTACTACTACTACTACTACTACTACTACTACTACTACTGACTACTACTACTACTTACTACTTACTACTTACTGTCTACTTACTACTTACTACTTACTGTCTACTAACTGACTACTAACTGTCTACTTACTAATAACAGACTAACTACTTAGTACTGACTACTAACTACTTACTACTTACTACTACTACTACTGACTGACTACTTACTACTACTACTACTGACTGACTACTTACTACTACTACTACTGACTGACTAACTACTTACTACTACTACTACTAACTAACTACTTACTACTAACTGACTAACTGTTTTTCCTACCTATTTATAGTATGATTGTTACGTTCTTTATAACGTGTGTTAACCTATTCTTGTATTCGTTGATGGTTCCTCTTTTTGAAGCGACTTAAATAACTTTGAGAAAAACGTGGCTTCGAAAAACTCTCCTCCAGAACAATGGTAAGGATTGTTCCAGAATTTTTGAAAAAACCATCATATTATTCATACAAAGATGGTCTTGACACGGCGTTTGCAATATCCATTGTAAAAATCGGACTGAGAGGCTTCATAATACCTTCATAGGCATGATCCTGCATATAGCGGGTCCAACAGTAGTAGTATAGTATAATATAATTAGTCAATTGCAACACAGTCACTCAACGGTTATTATTTTCCACAACTCGGTAATACATATTTAGAAATTAAGACCGAGAGCAGTAAACAAAATAGTTAGATGGTGACTGGTTTGGTAAAAAAGAGGTGGTCGAGATGGTAGATATCTGTTAGGCTTGAATGTCCACTCTTAAGGCTTGGGTAATACACTACATTATGAAGGATTTCACTGTTTATACACCACCACCACCACAATTCGATATTCTCTTTGATTACGACCATATTATGTTTTCAAGAACTTTTACAATTATATATGATGCATTATATGACGAGACCGGCAATTCTCAATGACAGTCAGGGCTCATACCCTCTCAGGATTATCAGCCAAAGTTACAGTCAAAGCTGTAAACAAAATGTTTTGGTCGGAGATAAGTTGGGTGGAGATAAGTTGGGTGGAGATATCAGTAATAATTACCTCATTAGTATGATTATCTGTTTAGATCTCTCTCACTGGGTTTCTCTTCAGCCAGAGACTCTACTGAGCTACTCATTTTCCATCTACTTCAAACAAGCTTCACTTAGTGAACTTTTACATTCAGGTCAAGAAACTCTACAGCCTTCCGAATAATTTCAATTATCTGAAGTCAATACATACTCAAAAGATACCTTAAGGTATAGTAGTATAGTGTAGTAGTATAGTGTAGTAGTATAGTGTAGTAGTATAGTGTAGTAGTATAGTGTAGTAGTATAGTGTAGTAGTATAGTGTAGAGTAGAGGTAGTTTAGAGTAGAGTGTAGTTAAGTGTAGAGTATAGCCACTGTGGTATATCGGTATAGTAGTGTAGTATAGTATAGTGTAGTGTAGAGAGTAGTATTACAGCGTAGTAGTGTTACAGTATAATGTAGTGTATAGTCTAATGTTAGATTCTTGCAAGTACGTCTATTAACTAATCGAAACTATATTCGTTGATGATTCATCAAGAAGAGGAATCGCTCGACATTAAGTAGTCTGCCGGAAGGTAGCCGAAGGGGCGTGGTAACGATGAACCGAAGCGGTGTAGTAGAATCGGTTCCCGATTAACTGGGCACGTGAGCTCAATCCCTATTTGGGGATGTATTCCACCCATCTTGGATCTAACAATCTGTATATAATGCTACAGTGTAGAATGTTGTTTCATACTGCTCTATTGCAAAATAACAGGTTTGCATGATTTGGGACTCTTGAATGGCCATTAAGATCAGACAGCATAGGCTTAAAATACTGAAATAGGTAGAGTACTACCGAAGGTGGATCTAACACTTAGTAGTCCTTTACTTTTAGTAGTCTTTTACTTTTAGTAGTCTTTTACTTTTAGTAGTGTTTTACTTTTAGTAGTATTTTACTTTTACTAGTCTTTTACTTTTAGTAGTCTTTTACTTTTAGTAGTCTTTTACTCTTAGTTGTTAGATCCACTATAGGTAGGACACTGCCTATAGAGACATTATGAAACCTACGATGTACGATCCCAGCAATTGCCACAGCAAACACCGTATCACGGCGTTCAACTATCATGGCACTTCGTGCATCGATAGTCCTTTTCGAATATTCTAGATCCTTACCATTGTTCTAGTGGAGAGTTTTTCGGTACCACGTTTCTCTCAAAGTTATATAAGCCACTCCTCCTCTATTTGAGGAACGATCAACGAATACAAGATTAGGTAACATACGTTATAAAGAACATAACATTAGTAGTCTTTTACTCTTAGTGTTAGACCTACAATGGGTAGACACACTACCCATAGAGGTATGTTAAAGCCTACGAATGCCAATGACTCATCCAACGCACCTTAGCCCGTGACTTGGCCTCATCGATTCACCTTACCTCGTGACATGGCGTTTACCCGCCCTGATTTACTCTCTGGTATTCACTGGCTAGCTACATAACTACTCGGATTCCAACTTATTGGTAATCCATCATCGAATGAACATAATTCCCAGTATTAGACGTATTCAAGAATCTAACACTTAGTAGTCTTTTAATCTTAGTAGTCTTTTAGTCTTAGTAGTCTTTTACTCTTATTAGTCTTTTACTCATAGTAATCTTTTACTCTTAGTAATTTTTACTCTTGGTAATCTTTTACTCTTAGTAGTCTTTCACTCTTAGTAGTCTTTCACTCTTAGTATTAGATTTCGGTTACGTCAGGTACTCTGTTTACTATGTTCATTGGCCGATGGTTCCTCCTAGAGGAACTATTGCGCGTTAGCACGTACCTTCTGGTACAGAGGAACTCATACATGATTGGACTTCAATAACTCTATCAAATGAGGGACTTTGGTAATCATATTTGTCATCTGTCTTGTAACTATTGCTATGTAAAGTAATGAGTCCGTGACTTCTGTTCACAATTGATACCGCTCAAGTCTCGCTCAAGTCTCGCTCAAGTCTCGGTCAAGTCTGAACGGGATCCTCTCTATATATAGTTAGTACCGGGGACTCCTAAATGATTTCTATCCTTCATCAATCTCTCACCTACATTGTCTTCTCCAAGACAATGCCCAGAGCTAGATGATAGCTAGATGATAGCTAGATAATAGCTAGATGATAGCTAGATGAGAGTTAGATGTGAGCTAGATGTGAGCTAGATGTGAGCTAGATGATAGCTAGATGTGAGCTAGATAAGAGCCCTTAGAGGCTTGGCTCTAGATTTGTCTCCCTTCAACAATACCCATCATTGTTTCATCTGGATACCTTGACATGAACATGTAGTACCCGCACATGTGCAGATCTCTCAAGTTCATCAGGCACATGTCGCGTATTCCTCCTAGAGGCCTCCTAAAGGAACTATCGCACTTTATATAGACTAGTCCGGCATAGAGGAATAGAGGTCGTAATGAGGGCCAAAAGGGCCGCTTTACCTCTGGTCGACCAGTACAGGGTTCAACATCCACATAAGTAGTTTATTACCCTTGGAGGATCTAACACTAAGTAGTATTTTACTTTTAGTAGTCTTTCATTCTTAGTCTTTCAGTCTTAGTCTTTCAGTCTTAGTCTTTCATTCTTAGTCTTTCATTCTTAGTCTTTCAGTCTTAGTCTTTCAGTCTTAGGCACCCATCACTATTGCGACTGATCACTATTGCGACTGATCACTACTGCGACTGATCACTATTGCGACTCATACGTTCCAAGCTTTTTGATGTATTTTTGACCATCGTGTAATTTTAACCATACTTTGTTATAAGTCAAAATTACCACATTCCTATTACATTCATCACTTTTATACAATTTCATCGACTCCAAGTTCATGATTTAGTTGGATATTCTGACTCCCATACAGTGTTTTTCTAAACCATTCAAACTAGCGCGACAAAATGTTTCGAACCAAGAAGACAGATTGGTTCAAACCAGCGCGGCAAAACGATTTAAACCACACTATCAAAATTAAACAAACCAATACAAATCACCCCTAACAAGTTATTGTATATAAGATAACAAGGAAACCAGTTCAGTTTCAGTTTCAGTTTCAGTTTCGTCCGTTTGGACCCTTGATTGGTATTGCAAGACTTTTGTCCCAAATATAGTACCATATGAGGCAATCCTTCAGATGTAAGATTTCAGATTCAAGATTTCAGAATATTGAATTCTAATAAAAGTTGGTGTGAAACATTACTCCATTTGGTTTGAAAGACTGCGAAGGGGTATGAAACATTTTGGCTCACTGGTTTGAAACATTTTGTCGCGCTAGTTTGAATACTTTTGAAAAACACTGTAAACAGAGTACCTGACGTAACCGGAATCTAACACATAGTAGTATAAAGTAGTTCATAGTAGTAGAAGTATAAAGTAGGATAAGTTAGTTCATAGTAGTAGAAGTATAAAGTAGGATAAATTAGTTCATAGTAGTAGTAGTATAAAGTAGGATAAATTAGTTCATAGTAGTAGTAGTATAAAGTAGGATAAAATAGTAGTACACAGTACGACGTAGTGTTGATTATAAGAATGAGCCTATATAACCACCACCACCACCACAGAACACCGTAGAAATGTATGATAAAACTATGTGGAAATAATTGTTATTTAATTTTTATTAAATGTTATGAATTACTCCAAACTACTACAGATTACTATATAGAGTATGAGAGGGAGTATGAGAGGGAGTATGAGTATAAGTATGAGAGCGAGAGTGAGAGTGAGAGTGAGAGTGAGTATGAGTATGAGTGAGAGTGCGAGTGAGTACAGTATTTTTCAAAACTATTCAAACCACACTATCAAAATTAAACAAACCAATACACATAACCCCTAACAAGTTGATGTATATAGGATAACAAGGAAACCAGTTTAATTCCGTCCGTTTTTCACCCTTGATTGGTACTGCAAGACTTTTGTCCCAAATGTAGTACCATAAGAGGTAATCGTCCAGATTTAAGATTTAAGATTTCATATTTCATATTTAAGATTTAAGATTTCATATTCAAGATTTCAGATTTCAGATTTCAGATTTCAGATTTTAGAATATTAAATTCTAATGAAAATTGGTGTGAAACATTACGCTACTTAGTTTGAAAGACTGTGCGAAGGGGTACGAAACTTTTTGAATTATTGGTTTGTTTAATTTTGGTAGTGTGGTTTGAATGATTTTGCTGCGCTGGTTTGAATAGTTTTGAATGTTGAAAAACGGTAACAAGGTGAACGCGCTCAGTATCCCCAATGGCTTGCAGAGATAGTGCGGTAACAAGCACCTGTTCTTCATACACCTGTTCTTCATACACCTGTTCTTCATACACCTGTTCTTCAAATGCACATATGATTACTACAACCGTCTGTTGCCGTGAAGATAAACCTCCCACATATATAAGGGAGTCTGGACCATATCCATTTTTAAGTAACTGAATCAAATATGATCTGTCTGGGGCATATGATCTGTCTGGGGCATATGATCTGTCTGGGGCATATGATCTGTCTGGGGCATATGATCTGTCTGGGGCATATTATCTGTCTGGGGCATATGATCTGTCTGGGGCATATTATCTGTCTGGGGCATATTATCTGTCTGGGGCATATGATCTGTCTGGGGCAAGATGTCTCCAAAGACCAGACCCACCAATACTTCAATGGACACTGACAACTCTACATCTTCCTCTTCTCTTGAAGTAAACACTCCTGAAATGTTTACATATCTTGACCAGACTATGAGGACAGTGTCCTTTAGTAATTGTCCACTGGAAATCACACCATGGTTAATCTATGGTCCACCTCCACCTGGTACCGCAACTATCGTTGCGAAAGATGCGTTAAATAATCTACATTGAAAAACACTGTACATAACGTTAATTTTCGCGACGGTACATCTGTTAATTTTAATAGTAAAGAGAAGATTAGAATTTTCCTTCCATATAGATAAAGATGACATGTTATATAAAGAGATTTAACATGAACAAAGATGAATGAAATGAAGAAAAAAAAAAGAAAAAAGAGTAGACTTTGATTTTCAGTAGACTTCATTTTTACTAGACTTTATTTTCAGTAGACTTCATTTTCAGTAGACTTCATTTTCACTAGACTTCATTTTCACTAGACTTTGATTGTCACTAGACTTCATTTTCACTAGACTTCATTTTCACTAGACTAGGTTGGCCGAGATGCAAGGTATAGTTAGTCAGGTGACCAGTACTGCAAACTGAAACACTTAACACTGCATATAACAGACGTGTTATAAGAAAGAAAAATCCCTCTGAATATCCTGATCAGTATCATTTGAACCATCACATTATATGTCACATTATATCCAACTTATGATGTATTTAATGATCAGCAATGTGTTTGGCTTGCTCGGTGTGGAGGAGTGTATACAGACAGACATCAGTGGTGTAGGAAGTCTGTGACTGGATGTCTGTATGACGGATCTCTGTATATCGGATCTCCATATCTCGGATCTCTGTATATAAGAAAGGTCATTTTCAAAATTCCAAAGAGCAATTCATCTGAATTGCTATTTTTTTCTGGCCGTTAGAAGTAATGTGACGTAGGACGGAGTTGGTGCACGGGTGCGGACTCCATTGTGCACTCTTGGATCGCACGCCGCCACCATTTATAAAGCAACACTGATCCCTTGTTATCCACATCAATAATTGACACAATTGAATCGACACACAATTGAACAGTGAAGCAGTATAACACAAGACAATTTGCTGGAACATCTGAAACACAATCGAAACCTTTGAAACACCCGAAACATCTGAAACACAGTCGAACCACCTGAAACACAGTTGAAACACAATTGAAACACAATTGAAACACAATTGAAACACAATTGAAACAGTCAATCAATTGAACCACAATCCCACTTTTGAACCAGTCAATTAATTGAACCAATTCAAACCTAAACCACAATCTAACCACAACAACAATTAATATGGCCGACCAAGACTTTGTGCAGCCCCACCAACCCCCCTATTCCCTCGAGCAACTTCCCCCTCTCATGATCGGCGGTGCCGTGTTCAATACTCAGTACACGGAGGATCCTGAGTCGCTCCCCATTAAGGAAATCCTTAGCCTTGCCTTCGAAAAAGGCCTCATTGCGTTGGACACGTCGCCCTACTATGGCCAATCCGAAGTGTTGATTGGCCAGGCGCTCCAGCAGATCACCAAGAAGTGGCCACGCGAACGGTATTTTATATGCACCAAGGCTGGGCGTATAGCTGAAGATGAGTTCGACTACTCGCGGTCATGGGTTCGGAAATCGGTGGTGCGGTCGATCCAAAGACTTCATGCCTCGTACTTGGATGTGGTGTATATGCACGACGTGGAGTTTGTCAAGGAAGAAGATGTGTATGAAGCACTCAAGGAGTTGCGCCAGTTGAAGGATGAAGGGATCATCCGCAACTTTGGCATTTCTGGTTACCCCGTGGACTTCCTCTTGCGCGTGGCCAAGAAGTGTAATGACCAGTATTTCTCCGACATCGGGCCGTTGGATGTGATTCTTTCCTACTGCCACGGGTGTCTCCAGAACACGCGGTTGTTTGAGATTGGTGATCAGTTCTTCCAGGATGCTGGGGTCCGCAAATTGATGAATGGCTCCATTCTCAGCATGTCGTTGCTCCGGTCGGGAAAGACCCACGATTTCCATCCTGCAGACGAGAAGCTCCGGGAAAAGGTGGACTCGGTTGCCCAGAAGTTCAAGGATGATGGTGTGGAGCTTGCCGAATTGGCCACAAGGTATGCGATCCGCCACTCGTTGTTCTCGGATGAAAAGGAGGAGAATGGGCTCTTGAAGTGGGACCGCCGCTATTCCGTGGTGTTGGGAGTTTCCACTGTGGACGAGTTGATGTCTGCATTGAAGAACTATAGCGATGTGAAAAGTAACGGTGGAGACGAGAAGTTGTACAAGGAGTTCCAGAGCCAATTGGGCGACCACTTCAACGAGACATGGCCCAGTGGACGCCCTGAGAATTCCAAATAAGCAGTACGAGTTGTGGAAGCGTTCGAGCTGGTCTATTGTTTGGCCAATTTACGGTGGACTATTTTTGGTGTTCCATTTTAGGCGACCTATTTACGGGGCTATATTGACCAAATACGGAGAATTATATGGCATGGATTTTAGGGGTTCGCCTAATCCTTCCGCTGCAGAAGTGAAATTGTGTGCAGTCACCCCCAAGATTTCTCTTGATTCAGGACAAAGCTCAAATGAGTCGGTATGTCCAATAAGGTTGATTGGGGAAAGACGTCATTACGAATAAGGATTGATTAGGTTAAAGCCTGGAAAGACCGAAGATTGGACTAGGTTGAAGATGGTTAGACAGAATACTGGGCTGGAATAGGTTTCAGTGGCGAAACACTATGAGTCTATTTAACCATTATCTACATTGTCATTGGCAGAAACCACCCCACAAGTCATTGCCATCCATTGTCTATGCTTCTATGGGTTGAAGGCGGTCTTCCAACTGACATTTTGGGTGGACAATCTGGAATAATATGGAATGGAACGGTCTGGCCAAAAGGTGTCATCTGGAATGGAACGGTCTGGTTAAAAGGTATCATGTGGAATGGAACGGTCTGGCCGGGGGTATCATGTGGAATGGAACGGTCTGGCCACAAAGCTAGTCTATTTAAGTCGCCCTTTTTCCCAGTTGACCTGAGCTCATTAGCCTCTCTCGCCCCCCCCCCCCCCCCCCCCCCCCTGACCTCACTTAAGCCTCAAATGTCCAATCCCCAAGATCGAGCCAAGAACGCCCAAAGGCACGTGGCCAATGCCCAAAATAACTTGAACCTGGCAAGAACTAACCACGAGCGGCTTGCACAAGAATTGGCCAACTCCAAACGCCATGCTGCCAATGCACAGAGAGATGCAGCCAATTACGGCAAATGAGCCTAGTCAACTTTAGTCTTGATCTCTTCAACAGCAGTGATAGGCTTATATATATCGATATATCAATTAAAATCAATTAACTGGTGCATCCAAGAACTAACACTAATAGTCTTGGGTCTCTTTGTAGAATGCAACCTTCTAGACCCTCCATTCTCTGACCGGTGGTTTTTCTTCATACACTTTAGTTTAGTGAATAAACCTTGCCACTCATAGAAGGGAGAAGGTGAGTGTTCATGAAGACTAGCATACTGGGCGCTCATGTTCGTGTAAATTACACTATGAATTATATACGTTCCATTGACTACTCCAATTGGATTCACAATGTTTCATATCTCAAACAGCTGCAGTTTCAGGAAATCCCTCAAGGGTTACCCGAAGTTGCAAAAAGTATATAATGTCGCGCTTTGCCATCTACAAACGCATAAACTGGAACGCTTGTGTATCTAAACCATACTAAGAACTCCCATAATCACAACATCGTCTCTTTTTCTATTTGTTCTAGTGTTACAGCCCGCTCCCTTTTTGTGGGATGTCATCCACTCTTGGTATATTCCTACATTACACTGTTTCTGTTATTCCTACATATCACTGTTTCTGTTATTCCTACATATCACTGTTTCTGTTGAGCTTTACTACCCAAGTTCTTAATCTGGAACGATTATGTCTTTGGGGACCAATGTCATGGGACCAATGTCATGGGACCAATGTCATGGGACCAATGACATCCTATAGTTAAAGACCTTTAATAATCATCTCAGTCATTTTTTCTTATCTATACTATACTATACTATACTAAGAATTTCTTGAACGCATTGTCTTCAGACTGACCTGGCTCTATGATTCATGAGAATAACTTCTCTTATGTTTGCTTAGTCGTTGTCAATTGCCACCAAATACCTTTACTGCGGGCCGTCGACCACCATTAGACTGTGGAGAAGTCAGTTCGAATCCTTAGTAAACATCAGTACCTCCATACTATCTAATATTGGTGAATCTGGTTTCAAGAGATATCTTAGCATGTCTTCCTTCAATTGTTATATTTTTTTTTGTGGTATCAAATAGCGGGAGCTTGTCGATTTATATTAGAGTGAGACTTCATATGAACAATATTATGTGAGTGACTTCAGGGCCTGATAGACAGCAGAGTCTGATTTCTCAACATAATTTGGGACTACACAGTGACGTATGAAAATATTCATTAGTCTACGAAAATTGTTGAATTTGAATGCATAGGTTGATAAAATTACAGGATTTCAGTGCATTAACTCGTCTCATTCTCCCCCTTCCCTTCCTTCCTTCCCTTCCTTCCTTCCCTTCCTTCTTCTCATTCTCCTCCTTCTCCTCTTTCTCCTCCTTCACTCTATGTCCTCCTTCACTCTATGTCCTCCTTCACTCTATGTCCTCCTTCACTCTATATCCTATCCGTTTGACCTTCTTTCACAGAGTAATTTATCCTGCTCTCCCTCCCTTCCAATCCCCTCCCTCATACTCCCTCTCTCTTCCATTCTCTCCAATACTCTTGTTTCTCCTCTTCGTCCTTCCTTCACCCATCACTCCAGAGTAACTCCTTCTCTTCGTCTTACTTTCTCCTTTGTTAGTTTCCTCTCTTCTCTCCACCACTCTTTGTATCTCCTTGTCATTACTATAATCTCCTCTTCTTTACTTCACTCCTTTACTCCCTTAATTAATTCACTTTGTTCACTCTGTTCACTCTCTTCACTCCCTTAGACCACTCCTCATTACTTCCTTCTCCTCTTTACTTCTATAGGATCTCCCTCTTTCTTTCCACCACCACTTTATTGGATCTCTTTTCCTCTTTCCTCCCTTCTCCTTCTCCTTCTCCTTCTCCTTCTCCTTCTCCTTCTCCTTCTCCCTTCTCCTTCTCCCTCTCACCTTCTCTTTATATGGCAGTACCTTCTCGTTCTTTCTGCAGAATTTGTTTTTTACAAAGGAACACACGCTTTAAGTTTTTTTCTTTTTAATTAACCAACTCGTAAAATTGTCGATTTACAATATATAAACTCGTAAAATTGTAGAAATTTCATACAATAACTCGTCCAATTGTGACGTTTAATATACAATCTCGTACAATTCTTTGTAAGACAATTCTTTGTAAGACAATTCTTTGTAAGACAATTTTTTGTAAGAATAAAAATGTAGAAGTATTGGCGAATTTAGAATCTACTTTTTTTTTAAGTTGACACTAACAACCTGCATATAATGCTTCCCGAATCTGCATATAACCTATCTACGAAGTACCTTGACTCCGTACATGCTAGGTATGGTTGACAGGTATAGGCATTTGAATATTAGGAGATTTCTGATTGTGTAAATATGAATGACTAATACAAGTGTGGAATCTTAAAGTGAATTATTTGTGAATATTCACGAATGTACAATTTTGTGACCAAACACTAAAGTTTTGAGAAAGAATTAAAATTGTTTCTTCTAACCCTCCAAATTTACGGGATAATCTTTGAGAATTGTATAATTTTACGAAGATCTCGCATGAAATTTCTTCAATTTTACGAGCTCTCGCATGAAGTTCCTACAATTTTACGAGTTCTCGCAGGAAATCTCTACAATTTTACGAGTTTTTGCATTGAAAATCACCAATTTTACGACTGAATGCGTTAGAAATCGATAATTTTACGAGAAAATACATCTAAACTCAGCAAGTTTACGATGATATGCTTCCCAACTACACAATTCGGCAAAAAAAATTTATTGAAAATCTACAATCGTATGAGCTAATACATCCAAAATCCACAGTTCATCCATTGAAAACAATTTTACGAAATTATACATTTAAATTCTACAATTTTACGAGATAATGCATTGAAATTCTACAATTTTACGAGATAATGCATTGAAATTCTACAATTTTACGACTTTGTGCATTAAAAATCTACAATTTTACGACTTTGTGCATTAAAAATCGACAATTTTACGAGATTTTGCATTATAAATCTACAATTTCACGAGATCCTAAACTTTTATGGATTCGAAAATTTCCAAGTGTTTAAAATTCAGAATTTCTAATCTACGATTTTCCAAAAAAAAACCAAAATCCGATTTTACCAAAGTGCAACTTAAGGACCCAGGAAATGGGAAAATCAGACTGAATGGCCAGTGTTAGATCCAAGATGGGTGGAATACAACCCATATAGAGATTGATCTCACGGGACCAGTTAATCGGGAACCGATACTACTAAGCCCCCTTTGGGTTCACCGTTACTACATCCCTTCGGCTACCTTACGCCAGACTACTTTAATGGCGGCCGATTCCTAATGCTGAGGAATCATCAACGAATATAGTTTCGATTAGGTAATTAACGTACCTACAAATATCTAACAGCCAGTGTCCAAAATCTACAAATTTATGACTTTACCAAGCTGAAATTCACAAAAGTACGACTTCAAAATCTACAAAGTTTTAACTTTAAAGCTGAAATTCACAAAAGTCCAACTTCAAAATCTCCAAAAATTAAAATGTTCCAAGTATCAAATCTTAAAATTTTTCAACATTTGTTTTAGCATATATTTATATACAGGAATATGTAAATTGTACCTTACAAGACCAAAGTTTTAAGACGGGGTGCGGCCACGCTTGATATTTATCCACTCGTCTCTGACCTGCACAGGTCTATTGTCTACATACAACATATCCACGAAGTCCCTCTCCTGCATACATGCTAGGTATTCGTTGACAAGATTAGACAAAAATTCAAATAGCTGCTCATTTCTGGTCAACAAATCCAATGTTTTATACTGTTTTCAAATTTATGACTTTCCTATTTGGAATCTACAAAAAGACCATTTTACGACTTTCCTTTTTGAAATCTACATAAAGAAAATCTACATAAAGAAAATCTGCATAAAGAAAATTTTTCGACTTGTCTTTTGGAACCACAAATTTACGAGTGTACCAATTTTTAATTTCGCGAATTCTACAACTTCATAATTTCGCAAATTTACAACTTCATAAGTTCGCAAATTTACAAGTTCGCAAATTTACAATGGTAAAAGTCCACAAATATTACAGTGTTTTTCAAAACTATTCAAACAATCGCGGCAAAACGATTCAAACCATACTAGCAAAATTAAATAAACTAATACAACACATATTAACCCCCTAACAAGTTGATTGTTGTATACAGGATAACAAGGAAACCAGTTCAGTTCCGTCCGTTTTTCACCCTTGATTAATACTGCAAGACTTCTGTCCCAAAATGTAGTACATATGAGGTACTCATCCAGATTTAAGATTTCAGATTTCAGATTTCAGAATATTGAATTCTAATGAAAGTTGGGGTGAAACATTACGCCATTTGGTTTGAAAAACTGTGAGAAGGAGTACGAAACGAAACTTTTTGAATCATTGGTTTGTTTAATTTATTTTAATTTTTTTTTGTTTTTTAGATGCTACATTAAGGTGGTTAAATATTGCAGGGTTAGAATCAGATCATGGTGTTTTGTAGGTTGTGATACTAAAGTTATTTATTAGTGCGTGGACAGTGAGTGTGGAGTGAGTGAGTGTAAAATTTATATTAAAAGAGTGAGTGAGTGTAGAAGTGAGTGTGGAGTGAATGAGTGAGTGTGGAGTGAGTGAGTGAGTGAGTGAGTAAATGAGTGAGTGATGTCAGTGTCAGTGAGTGAGCGTGGAATAGTGAGTGTAGATGTATTTGCAAGGTCTAAGCACTAACGGCTTGGTAATTGAATGGATATTTTCCATGAACGATCTAACGGAATATTCTGACGACTACCTTCAGTAGGAACTCTCGCCATCAGTGTTATTGAAGTTTAGAGGTGATATCTGTGATGTCTGTGTTGGGCTATAAGTATCTAAGCTTAAGTAATTAATGAATAGAAAGAGTGTATAAGTGTATTCTATACAGGCCAGTACTGTATTATGTGCAGGTCATAAACGATTGGATAACTATCTGTTGAGCGTTATAACAAACGCTGTGGTAGCTAGGAACAGTTATATCATTGTTAGCTAATAATTACAAGAGCTTTGGGATAGTGTTTGTAGTAATCATTGTTGATTCTTGGGAAGTGTTACTGATCTGTGCTAGAAGGTCCGTAATATTCTGGTCAATGATGATACCGCTCAACCAAGAGCAGGATCCCCTATATATGTATACCTTTTACCTTGGACTCCTTCTTCCTGCGCCAGACTTGTTCATATATTGTGTTTGAGTCAAACCTAACTCCTTCTGACGACAAGAACCGGTTGTAATACTATTCTCCACTCATAAGCCCTGAACTGCATGTAAAGCTTGACCTGCATACACGAGTTAACAAATCTTGCATGTTCAACACTATCAAAAGTTGTCCGCGCCCCGTCTTAAGACTTTGGTCTTGTAAGGTACAATTTACATATTCCTGTATAATAATATATACTAAATCATATGTTGAAATACAATATCCTAGAACTCCATGGAAAAATTTGTCAATTTTACGACCATACAATTTTATGAGTCTCACATTCATACAATTTGAAGACCAGAAATTCAGAAATTTCAAATGTTCAAAGCTACAAAATCTACTATGACTTCATGCATTAAAGACATACAATTTTACGAGATTATACACTAAAAATCAACATTGCTTCGAGTTTTTGCATGAAATTTCTACGATTTTACGAGATTATACATTAAGAATCAGCAATTTTACGATACTTTGCATTAAATAAATACAATTTTACCAGATTACGCATTAAAAATCTACAATTTTACGAGTTAATGCATTAAAATTTCTACAATTTTACGAGTGATTGCATACGATTTCTTCAATTTTACGAGTTAATGCATTGGAAATCTATAAATTTACGAGTTAATGCACCAAAATCTATAATTTTACGAGATTGTGCATCAAAAATCTATAAATTTACGAGTTTATGCATTGAAAATCGACAATTTTACGACTTTTTGCATGAACGTTCTACAATTTTACGAGATTATACATTACAAATCAATAAAATGTACAAGTTAATGCATTAAAATTCTATAATTTCACTAGTTTATGCACTGAAAATCGACAATTTTACGACATTGTGCATGGAAAATCAACAATTTTACGAGATTGTGCATGGAAAATCTACAATTTCACAAAGTTCCAAATTTACCAGTTCAAAAAGAACAAACCTTTATAAGATTCAAAAATGTACTGCACTAAAATATTATAACTGTGCATATTTTCAAGTCTACATTTTTTCGAGTTTATAAATGCCCAATTTTCAGCTTATAAATTTCCAGTTCACAAAATCACAAAGAGCATTTTGCAAATTTAAGAGGCAAAAGATTACCCAATTCGGCCAAAATACACAATTTTACGACAGCATACTTCAATAAACTACAATTTTACGAGATTGTACTTTCCCAAACTACACTTTTACGAGATTGTGCATCGAAAAACTCCAATTTTACGAGAATGTGCATCAAAAAAACTATAATTTTATGAGTTTGTGCATCACAAAACTACAATTTTACGACAACATACTTCAAAAAACTACAATTTTACGAGATACTGCATCAACAAACTACAATTTTACGAGAATATACATTAAAAAACTACAATTATACGAGAATATGCATCAGAAAACTACAACTTTTCGAGTTAATGCATCAAAAAACTACAATTATACGAGATTGTACACTTCAAAACTACAATTTTACGAGCATAAAATTTAGCACATTTGTAAGTCTACAAAATGGCGAATCTAGAACTTCAGAAACTATGACCTAATCAATTTACAAATTAACAAAATATCAAATCTATCAAGCTCAAAATCACGAAAATAAATTTTCACAAAATTACAAATCCACAAATTTATGAGTGTACAATTCACGTACCTACAATTTACGTGACTGCGAATTGACAATCAATCACAGAAACTACCTCTTTCGTTTCTGCATTTTAAGAGTCTACTACTTTACGATTAAACAATTTGGCCATCATTAAATTTTACCATAATAAACGTTTACAAATGCACAAATCTAAAAATGTGTCAACACACGAAATCAAAGTTCTACGTGGTATGTTATATACAGGTCTTTGAATTAGTATGTGCAGGTCATAGAGGAGTGGATAACTATTAGCCGTACTGAGGCCTCATCTTGAAACTTTGGTTTTGTAAAGCACAATTTACATATTTCTGTATAATGATATGTACTAAAACATATTTTCAAAAAATGTAACAATTCATATATGTGGCACTAAAACTTGTCCAGTGTGCATATAAAGTAACTGCTATACAATTTACAAATATATGACACTATGAAATAATTTGAATTTTTCAAATCATAAGGTCTTTCTCCAACTCAAAACTCTTCAAATCACGTTTCTACAGTTTTACAAGTTTACAAGTTTGAAAAAAATCAATAGTAGAGTGGTTTTTTATTTATATGCAGTCTAAAACCTAGTTGAAGAACAATTCAAGTTTTCAGTAAACATCAGTACCCCTACACTAATCAAAAATTACTTATTCTAGTATTAGGAAACAGCTTGGTATTTCCTCTCTTTATTGATATATTTTAGGTGGTGTTATAGAATAGCGGGAGCTTGTTATTGAACATGTGAGATGTGGTGACACTTGTATGCAGAAAATGTGGTACATGCAGTATAGTGGAATTGGACAAGCCTCATAAAGGTTCCGAGGAACGCATGAGTTCAGCCTAGTATTGTAACTGGGTCTTGGTTGTAAGGAGTAGTCAGGTTTGACTATATACAAGGTATTACCAAGTCCGGTACAGGAACAAGGAGGTCAAGGGATCCCAAGTATATAGAGGGCATTTCGCTCTAGGTTGACCGGTATGACAAGTAACCAGAATTTCACGGTTTTCCTAGTACATAATCAGTAGCACAACTAGTAACCAAACAATGAACAATACATAAACTTTACTGATTATGGACTTGAAAATGTCAAAGTCCAACACTTGTCGTTTTATATTGGGGTGAGCCTTCACACAACCACAGTCACGTGAGTGACCGCGGTCTCAGGGAAACAAGTCTTGTTGAAAATCAATCCAAGTTTTCAGTACACTTCATCAAGTGTCCACTTATCAAAGTTGCTTATTTTGGTATAAGGAGATATATTGGTATGTTCTCTCTTTGTTGATATATTTTTGGTGGTGTTATAAAATAGGAGGAGGTTGTCGTTTTATATTTGGGTGAGCCTTCACATGACCAAAGTGTTGAGCGTTACCGTATACCAGTTGGTATGCAGGAACCGTTACATAGTTGGACTGCAATAATTCTCTCAATTGAGTGACTTGGGTAATCAGTTCTGTCATCTGTCTTGTAACTCTATTGCTATGTGAAGTAGTGAGTTCGTGATCTCTTTTCCACGATCGATTTTTCTCAACACTGAGCAGGATCCTTGCCTTATATAGTTAGTCCTGGGAACTCCTAAACGGTCTCTCTCCTTCGTCAATCTCTCTCATCTACATTGTCTTCTCCAAGACAATGCCCAGAGTTAGACGAGAGCTAGACGAGAGCTAGACGAGAGCCCATAGAGCCTTGGCTTTACCTTTGTCTCTTCTTCAACAATCCCCAACATTGTTTCATCTGGAAAGCTTGGCATGAACATGCAGTACTCGCACATGTACTGGTCTCTTGAGTTCATCAGTCACATGTCGCGTGTTCCAACACAAAGTTAGATGAGAGACTGCAGGGCCTGAGAGACACAAAGGTTTATCCACTATCCGGGCACCTATTTCCCAAAAAAATCGAGGGAACTAAAAATTGACAATTTTACAGTTCACTTTTTCTCAGATCACAATTTAACAGTCCACAATTTCACAGTCCACAATTGTATACACTTCAGTAATTTCTCCTACCTTCTCGTCCATGTTTATTTATGACAATGTTCAAGTTGTAACTAGATTGAATTGGATTAGATAAATATCATTAGGTAAATTCTTTAGGTCAATTTCCTTACGTAAATTTTAACTTAGTCTAAATCTAAACATACCAAATTCACAGTTTTAGACCAAAGGGTCACCTATACCATATTCAAAGCTCTAACTAGATTTAATCAAGTCAATTTCCTACGGTAACCAGAATATCCTTTCTTTTTTGCAATAGAATGATTTTAGAATGATTACGTAATCGTAATAATTACCCTTGTACTTTGGAAACGTGTACTTTGAAAACGTGTACTTTGGAAACGTGTACTTTGGAAGCGTGTACTTTGGAAATGTAGATAGCTTCCACTATGGTGTCGTCGATCCGAAACCAGTCCTGGACTTGCCGGAACATGTCATACGTTTAGTGGCCGCCCTCTGCGTTTCTTCCATGATGGTAAATTACCCCGATCAGGAGGTAACTTCGTAGCGCGGTGGCTCTAATGCTTGGCGAAAGTATCTCGGGTGCCATGGTCAAGTCGACACCTTAGTTGATCGTCTTCATGACCTTCTCGATAATCTCAGAATCCAGAATCTCAAAATCCACAATTTTACAGTACACAATTTCAAAATCTTCAATTTAAAGGATCCAGTTTTTTTAAATCTATCAGTTTTTGAAGTCAAAAAATTTACGACTATAAAATTTATGACTCCACTTTTTTAGTCTTTAAATTTACGAGACCACAAATCCACAAATTACTATCACAAGCTCCCAACATGTACAGAGTCAAAGAACTTGGTAGTGTGTTGTTTATATACCAGTAATACACCAATTGAAGGTTACTGTCGGGTGAAGGGTTTTTACTCGCTTCACAAGTCATGTAGATCTTTGGTCTTATAAGCCACAATTTACATATTCCTGTATATAAGTGTGAAGGCACCGAGACAGAGATCACTCTTCTTGGGATGGACGATTAAACGAGGGAACCAATTACAAAACATGCGGAGAGATAGACTCTGAGAAGAAATGATGAGGTGACAGATATCGCACCTATAGCCGAAGAGACGGAGACGGAAGCTCCATTATCAAATGGACCAACTTCACAAGAGATTCAGGTCGAGCAATCTCAGGAGGAGCAAACTACGGGTTTGGCAGATGATCCGGTAGTTGACAAGATGGTACAAATTTGGAACGACGTTTCGTCCGAACTGCGTAAGTCAGCAGCTAGTATACTTACAGAACTGGAGTCAAGTCAAACAGAAGACAATATGCATGAGCCTCGCAGTGAAGGGAGTGAACGTCTAGACAACAACATTAATCACTCAAAGGAAGACGTCGATAAGTCTTCAGAATTCTCGAACCAGAAACAGCACCAGACAGTTCCCGTGCAGCCAGTGTACCCCAGAGTACCACAGAGTACCGAAGAGTACCGAAGCGACAAGCAGCAATAGAGGCTCGAGAAGCTATTGCCATATCTCAGCCAAAGAAAAGACATCGTGTGCAATTTCTATGTCACTATGAATCCACAGGTGAAGGGAGATTTGTGCTAATCAGACCCGAGAATATCTCAGATAACTCGCTACTTCAGGGGGAGTATATCTCACATCATAACCTTTTGCTTTCAACTTATGTTTTAGTATATATATTGATATACAGGGATATGTAAGTTGTACCTTACAAGACCAAAGTCTTCAACGAGGTGCGAGGTCACTGGTGGGTGAAAAGCTAGTGCATCACTCAAACGCATCCAACGCCTCTACGAAGTACATCGCCTCCGTACATGCTAGGTACTCGTTGACATTTGCAGATCTGCATTTGACTTTATTGTCAAGTAGCTGGGAAGTGAGATTTGTTCCTTAGTCAAGTGTGACTTCAATAAGGATGAAGTCACATTATCTACATCATCAGTTGTAGTTCCCATAGTACTGGTCATTTTATTGACACTATTCTTATACTTCGGGATTGATACCGTTCATAGTAAACCATATGTTGAAAATTACCAACTGACAAAATACGTCTCGATGAAAAATGATACGATTATGTTTGAAGTTACAGACAACGAGTCCACAAAAATTAGTTTTTCAAGGGTTTTTTGAGTACAAATTTGTGCAGAATCTACAAGTTTATGCATAATTACCACATTTGGATAGATTATACAATTTTACGAGACTTGACTGCATAAAAAGTGCCGAATATGCAGATTTACGAGGTACAAATTACCCATTATGGACGAAAGCTGCAATCTTACAAAGTGTAACTTTTTGAAATGGAATGATTTCCACAAATGTACGATCTCTACAATTTTAGAAGGTAAAAATTACCAAATTGGGACAAAATATACAATTTCACGAGACTTGAAATCATTAAAATTTGACAAACTCTTCAATTTCACGAAATGCCATAGAAAAAAACACGTTTTTTCCCCGGAAATCTCCAAATTCACGGCTGTAAAACTATCAATTCTCCAAATCTTCGAGTCTACAACTTGACAAACTTTTATAATCGGGAGCTTAACCAATATGCAAAGGAATGTTTTGTAGATTAGTCAACGCATCTTCCGCAACTATAGTTGCGGCATCAGGTGGACCATAGATAACCATGGTGTGTTGTCCAGTGGACATTTACTGAAGGACCTGTCCTCATAGTCTCATCAAGGTATGTAAACACTTCGGGTAAACACTCCCAACTTCAAGAGAAAAAGAAAATGTAGAGTTGTCAGTGCCCATTGAAGTAATGGTGGGTGTGGTCTCTGGAGACATCTTGCCCCAGACAGATAATATGCCCCACACAGATAATATACCCCAGACAGATGATATTTGATTGAATTACTTAAAAGATGGATATAGTCCAGACTCACTTATATATGTGGGAGGTCTACCTTCACGGCACCAGGCGGTTGTAGTAACCATAGGTACATAAGAACAGGTGCACATGAAGAACAGGTGCATATGAAGAACAGGTGTTTGTTAACGCGTTATCTTTCCCTGCAAGCCATTGGGGATAATGAGCGCGTTCACCTTGTGACCGTTTTTCAACATTTTTTTTAGTGAAATTGTTAGGGAAAATAAAAGTTAATTGTAAAAGCGTCTTATATTCTAGTGACCCAAAAGTCTTGGATTTTTGTGTATGAATTTTATGTATGAATTTTGTGTGTGAATTTTGTGTGTGAATTTTGTGTATGAATTTTGTGTATGAGTTTTTTGTATGAATCTTGTGTATGAATTTTGTGTATGAATTTCGTGTATGAATTTTGTGTTTGAATTTTGCTCATTAGAGTGAAATTGCAAGCCCCCAATGTGCGTAGAAATGGTTGCAAACCACGGAACTAAAGGTGCGACACCCGTACACCCAAATACCTCAGCAGAAAAAGGGCCAACGTGAAAAGGTCTTTTTCCTTCTTTTCAAAGAGAAAAAGGGTCATTTCTGAATACTGGAATTCCGGTGAGTTTAATGGTTGTTTTTTAAAAAATTGTAATTGTTGAGGAAGGAGTTAGACGTACCTCTAAGAGAGTTCCGGTCTCCCCCGCGCACTTCCGAGGGTTGCAGCCATTCACTACAATACCAAATTCCGACAAGCTTCAGAAATACAAATTTACGTTTAAACTTTTGTACAAATTCTGTGACTTAAAATTTCACAAATTTATGATGTATAGTTTCACGATTCCAAAAATCTACAATCTTTCTACTCTCCAAATTTAGAATCTTAAGGTTTACGAATGTCTGAGGATGGAAATTTACCAATCCACATTAGTTAAAAATTTTCAAAATCTGAAAATTTATTAGGCTAAGACTTTTATCTATTTAGTTTTTTTCATAAAAGTAGCCAGCTGACGTACTCCAAGTGAAAGCATAAACTGCACGCCCGAAACAATATATCCAAATATTTTAAAAAAGAGAGGAATAATTACTCCTTCAAGTATCTGCATGGATGCGTATTTGTCTCTGCATGACTCCCGATCATTCAATAGACACAACAAACTTTATCCGGATGTAGGCTCCAGTCAACCATTTCCGAATTGGAAAAGTCTCAATGCTTGTCCTGCAGAGAAACCCACGATAATCTTCGCACGTTATTTGGTAACGTTCCTCTTATCTCCTACTCTTGACAGAACATCGACCGCTACGAAAAAAAAAAAAAAAAAAAAAAGCTGGACCCTTCTCCAACCCTACGCTTGCTTTCCAGCCATGAGCAGCTCCAAACGCAAAATCACCCGCTCACGGCTCGGATGCCACCGGTGCAAGCGGCTCAAGGTGAAGTGATTCTGTTACTTAAAATTTCACCAATTTATGATGTATAGTTTCACGATTCCAAAAATCTACAATCTTACTACTCTCCAAATTTAGTATCTGAAGGTATACGAATGTCTGAGGATGGAAATTTACCAGTCCACATAAGTTGGAAACTTTCAAAATCAAGATTTTTATCTATTTACGAATTTGTAGGAATTAATAATTTTATGTTTTGTTGGATTCTAGTCACGTCCAGTACTCTGTTTTGTGTGTTTTGTATGTTTATTCGCCGATGTTTACTCAAAAAGGGACGAACCATCGTATTTTATATAGACTAGTCCGGCATAGAGGAATGGATGTCGCATTAAAAACCGAAGTCCAAAGGCCGCTCAACATCTGATCGATCAGTGCAACTCAACTTCCACATGGGTAGTACATTACCTATGGGATATCTATTACCCCTAGTTTTAGATTCTTGTTGAACGTTATGTACGAAGTTCTCTATTTTGTTCGTTGATGGTTCCTTAGAAAGAGGAACTAGTGCGGTTTATATAACAATTGAAGAGAAATGAGTTATTGAAAATAGACACTTTTACGAGATTATGCATACAAAATCGCCAATTTTACGCGATATTACATGCGAATTCTCTAATTTTACGAGATTGTACATTGAAAATCTACAATTTTACGAATTGGTGCATACAAAATCGCCAATTTTGTGAGATATTGCATAAGCATTCTAACATTTTACGACATCATGCATCAGATGTATACAATTTTCCTAGATATTGCTTCTGAACTATACAAGTTTATGACATCATGCATCAAAAAACAACAAATTTACGAGTTCATGCATTCAAAATTGATACTTTTACGAATTTGTTCATTGAAAATCTACAATTTTACGAGATATTGCATGCATGCTCTATAATTTTACGAAATTGTACATTAAAAATCCATAATTGTACGAGACGTTGAATTAAAAATGGACAATTTTACGAATTGGTGCATAAACAATCGCCAATTTTACGAGATATTGCATGAGAATTCTATAATTTTACGAGATTGTACATTGAAAATCGATAATTTTACGAGATTGTACATTGACGATCTGCCATTTTACAAGATATAGCATGAAAATTGTAACATTTCACAACGTTATGCTTCACAAAACAACAAATTTACGACACAATACATCATAATTCTACAATTGTACGAATTTGTGCATTGCAAATCTACAAATTTACGAGATATTTCATGCAAATTCTATAATTTTACGAGACTTTGTATTAACAATCGCCAATTGTACGAGATATTGCATGTAAATTCTAAACTTTTACGAGATTGTACATTAAAAATAGACAATTTTACGACTTTGTGTATAAGCAATCGCCAATTTTGTTTATCACCATATAGTGGTTGACCTTGGCTCATAACCTTGTTTTGTTTGATTATAGAAAGTAGGGCACTAGTATTAGACCTAATGTAGTCTAGTGTAGTCTAGTGCCATACAGTATATACTATTACTTCGGAGTAGTATAGACTGGCATCGACATTGAGTAGTCAGTACTGATATGGATTAGTATAGACTGGTATAGACTGGCAGAGTAGTGAAGACTGGTACTTACTACTTACTTCTTACTAGATATTGCATGAGAATTGTATAATTTTATGACTTCATACATCAGATGTATACAATTTTACGAGATATTGCATGCAAATTCTATAAAGTTACGAGAGATTGTTTCAGAATTATACAATTTTACGAGATATTGCATGCAAATTCTATAATTTTAGGAGATTGTCCATTGATGATCGACCATTTTACAAGATATAGCATACAAATTGTAACATTTCACAACGTTATGCTTCACAAAAAACAAATTTACGAGATATTACATCAAAATTCTACAATTTTACGACTTTGTGCATTAAAAATCGATAATTTTACGAGATATTGCATGAGAATTCTAACATTTTTCGACATCGTGCATCAAAAAAGAACAATTTTACGAGACAATACATCAAATTTGTACAATTTTACGAGTTTATGCATTAAGAATCCACAATTGTACGAATTTGTGCATCAAAAAAACATTTTTACGAGTCTAAATAATCACAAAATTAAAAAATCAAAATGATACAGATTTTCAAGTCACAAATACATAAATAGAATATACAAATCCACAAATTTAGAAAATCAATAAATACATGAATCTACAAATTTGCAACTTTCATCGAACCTACATATTCAACAACTGCAAAATCAATAAATTTACAAAGTTACGAGTCACAAATTTACGAGTGTACAAATTTATGAGTCACAAATTCATGAGTGTACAAATTTACAACTGTACAAATTTACGAGTCACAAATGCACATACATTTACAAAACCTTCATTTCAGGTCCTTAAATATACAGCTATAGTTATTCCGATTTTGAAGCTTAAAACGGTGTATACAAACCCTACACACTGTTTCATCCTGTATTTTAGTATATACATTGATATACAGGAATATGTAAGATTCAATCTATGTTTAAATATATATTAATATACAGGCATATGTAAGTTGTACCTTTAGACCGAAGTTCTATCTTGAGATATGAGACGAGTGAAGGGTCTTCTCTTGTCAGTTACCTGCACATAGTACCTCACTGGTCTACATACAACACACTACGAAGTACCTTGACTCCGTACATGCTAGGTGCTTGTTGACAGTAAGTTATACCCTACAAGACCAAGGCATTAAGACGTGATATGGACACGTATACTAGTTCTCCAATCGTCTTCAAGTAACATGGTGCATCACTGGTCTGCATATAACACACTACGATATAGCGTGACTGTTGGCGCTTACTGCTTTGCGACTGCAATTTTGGAAAGGTTATAACGTTTGTTAGATTCCTATAAACTCAACCTGGAGTCACCGTGACATATTTACTTATCCAAACTGTCTTAATGACGCGAATTCCCCCTATTATAGGACAAGCCATAATGACCTGCATCTCACCCAATATGCAGGTTGTCTTAAATAATCCTCCTAGCGGTAATTTCATCTTAGCGACCATTTCTTCCTTATGTTAGAATTGTGCTCACCTGCACATGTATGCTGGTTTTTAAGTCTAACACTTGCAAGCTCCTCTATCATGTTCCGGTAGGACACGGGAACCTGAACTTTGCTCACGTGCCTGCTGGAACGTGATCATGAGGTACAGATGTCCCTCAAGTTCTACATTGACTCCGTACATGCTAAGTACTTGTTGATACACTGTGTAATATTCTAGTTTGAAAACTATACATTTACTACTCTTGACGTTTAAATTCTATGGAAAATGTCTTTTTTTTACCAGTCTTGAATCTTACCAATTTCGAGTTTACAGGACCTTCAAATGGCTAGAGACCTTCTATCGTTTTACATGTCTATAGTATCACGAACCAACAATTCTAAAGACAAATATACGAGGAAAACCACAAATTTACGAGAAAGACTACATTAGTACGAAAAAACCCCACAATTTTACGAAGGAAACTATATTTGTATGGGCAAAAAAGTACAATTTACGACAGAAATGTCCCATTTTACGAGCATAAATACACATTTACTAGAAATGTACACAATTTTACGACACCAATGTACAAATATTTTCAATATATTTTTAGTATATATTAGTATACAGATATGTAAGTTGTACATTACAAGATCAAAGATCTACATAATTTGTGAGGCGGGTTAAGCTTTTACTCATTAGTGACCTGCACATAGTTCATTGGGGACTGCATACAATACATTTCTTAATACCTTGAGTCCGTGTGTTGAGACAAGTCAATGATTTGACAAATTCAAAAGACTTAATAAATGTATATGATTCATGATGTACTGATCTATACGTCTATAAAATTTACATGATTTTTTGGTGTACGGATGTAGACGTTTGTAAAATCTACAATGTGAAGAGTCTAGGACTTCAGTGGTGTACAGATGCATGACAGACGAAGAGTTTGTATAAATTGAACATTTTAAGAACATTTCCTAACAATTTACTTGTCCATCATATCGACAAATATAAAGTACTCAGTGGACAATTGAACAGATTACAAAGTCACTCAAAATTACGAGTCTGTAAATTGGAAATCTATAATTTTACGAGAATGTGCATTGAAAATCGACAATTTTACGAGATCATACATCAGAATTATACAATTGTACGAGAGTGTGCATTGAAAATCGACAATTTCACAAGAATTTTCATAACAAATCGACAATTTTACGAGTCATTGCATTAAAAAACTACAATTTTACGAGACATTGCATGAGAATTCTATAATTTTACGACGTTATGCATCACATTTCTACAACTTTACGAGCTTATGATTTTTAATTTTACACTTCAGCTTTGCAGTGTCAACAAAGTGTTTATTAAAAATTTGTAAGTATCGACAAATTCACATACTACATTTTGTCAAATCCACTAATCCCTGAATTTCGACAAATTTCACAAGTAAACGACTCCACTTTTCTACGAGTCAACAATTTTACAATCTCCAATTTCACGAGTAAAATCTACATATTTACGAGAATATCCAATTTTATGTGTGTTTTGTGTGTCCACAAATCCACGCCGCACCTTTGCGAATCATCAATTTCCTGAGGCTACAGACTTGAATTAAATCCACGATTTTACGCACTTACACCAAATCCATACGTTCACCAGATCAGTGTATAAAACATTTCCAGACTATAAAATCAAAAACATGACCAGTCTACTACATGACCAACATTCTTTGAATTCTGCAAGTATCAAAATTCACAAATGCACGGTTACAATTTCAAGATTCCACAGACTTTTTATTATCTATAAATTCCAAGTTTACATCTTTACTAGTACAACTCACACTGTATATTCTGCTACACACTACTACACACTACTACACACTACTACTACACTATTCAATACGTAGTAAAGTGAAAGACTGACCCTAAAGAAAAGCTGCTTGAACACTTCTGTTCTGACTGATTCTAAATATTTCCTGTTGTAGAAAACTGAAGGTCTATCAGCGTACTGTGTGAGAATTATGTATTGTAGTACAGTATAGTAGTAACCAAGTAATGAGAAAAGTAATATCGGTACTATTATAGGTATAATAAGTAGTTGTTAGATCCACTAAAGGCAGGTTACTACTCATAGAGGTGCCACTCTACTAGTACTACTGAACTGGTATTACTCTATTAGTGCTACTCTATTAGTACTACTCTATTAGTGCTACTCTATTAGTACTACTCTATTAGTGCTACTCTATTAGAGCTACTCTATTAGTATTACTCTCCTAATACTACTCAACTAGTACTACTTCACAGGTACTATACTATTAGTACCACTTTACTAGTACGACTCTACGAGTACTAGTACTACTCTATTATACTGTACTCCCACTGCTATTATTACCCTTCATGTTGAATTCTTTTTGTTAAGTCATGTACTCTGTTTAGTATGTTTTTTGGTTGATGATTCCTTGAAGGAGAAATCTGAGCTTTTCAGCGAGTACTTAGCATGTACGGAGGCGATGTACTTCGTAAAAGCGTTGGATGCTTTTGAGTGATGCACTATGTGAAGGTCATTAGTGGGTGAAAAGTCTTCACCTATCTCAATCTCGCACCTTGTCTAAGATTTTGGTCTTGTAAGGCACCACTTACGTATACCTGTATATTAATCTATACTAAAACTTATGTGGAAAGAGCTATTTAAGTACTTGACAATGGCGTCGCTTGGTCAAACGTCGTTGATCCATCTTAGAATGGAACAAAATTGAACAGAATGCCATACTGGATTGTTTACTGTATTTGATATACTATTATTATGAATAATTATGAGCACTGGTCCTAATATAGTATGTGATAACTTGACTGGAATTGACCGGAATTGACCGGAATTGATCAGAATTGAGGGCCGCGGCTGGAATTGTCCGGCTACAAGACATCGAAAAGTCCACCACGCAGAGAATATCGACTCATAAATATTTCCTAAAAAGTCTGGAATTTCAGTATTCCAACCAGCTTACTTTTATCTCCGTATGATGAAAAAAAAGGTCGTTTGCGTTGGGCCTTTTTCTGCTGAGGTAGCCGGGTGTACGGGTGTTATTTTGCACCCAATCATGATGCATGTGAATTGTACAATTTTCGATTCTATGTATAATTTTTGTAAAATTTTACGAGAATATGCATCACAAAAATATAATTTTACGAGTTAATGCGTCAAAAAACTACAATTGTACGAGATATTGCATTAAAAAACTACAATTTTACGCGATAATGCGTCAAAAATCCACAATATTACGGCAATATGCAACACAAAACAACAATTTTATGAGATATTACATTAAAAAACTACAATTTTACGAGAATATGCATTAAGAATCAACAATTTTATGACAACATACAGTGTTTTTCAAAATTATTCAAACTATCGCGACAAAATGATTCAAACCAAGAAGACAAAATGTGTCGAACCAAGAGGACAGAATGGTTCGAACCAAAGGGCGTAATGTTTCACACCAACTTTCATTAAAATTCAATAATTTGAAACCTTAAATCTGGAGGATTGCCTCATATGGTACTACACTTGGGCCTGAGGTCATGCAGTACCAATCTAGGGGCAAAACGGACGGAACCGAACTGGTTCTATTGTTATTCTGTCTACAACAACTTTTTAGGGGTGTACGATACTTTTTGAATTAATGGTTTGAATTGATTTGCCGCGCTGCTTTGAACCACTTTGTCTTGTTGGAAACATTTTGGCGCATTGGTTTGAATAGTTTTGAAAAACACTGTACATCAAAAAACTACAATTTTACGAGATAATGCGGCAGAATGTTACAATTTTACGAGATAATGCGTCTAGAATCGACAATTTTACGAGTTAATGCATCACAAATCTACAATTTTACGACAACATACTTCCAAAAAATACAATTTTACGAGAATATGCTTTAAAAAGCTACAATTTTACGTGTTACTGCATCAAAAAAATACAATTGTTACACAACATACTTCTAAAAACTACATTTCTACGAGATATTGCTTCAAAACCTACAATTGTACGACAATATGCATCACGAATCTTCAATTTTACGAGTCAATGCATCAAAAAACTACAACTTTACGAAATATGGCTTCAAAAAGCGACCATTTTACGAGATATTGTATTAACAAATTACAATTTTACGAGATATTACATTAGAAAGGTACAATTTTACGAGATATTACATCTCAAATCTGCAATTATACGAGATAATGCATCAAAAAACTACAATTTTACGAGATACTGCATCAAAACAATACAATTTCACGAGAGTATACATTAAAGTTCTACTATTTCACGATAAGATGCATCAAAAAACTACAATTTTACGAGTTAATGCATCACAAATATACATTTTTACGAGCCAATGCGTCAAAATTATACACTTTTACGAGTTAATGCGTCAAAAACTTACAATTGAACGACAACATACTTCGAAAAACAACAATTTTACGAGCCGATGCGGCCAAACATTACAATTTTACGAAATATTGTATCACGGATCGACATTTGTACGAGTTACTGCATCACAAAAATACAATTCCGAGAATATGCATTAAAAATCGACAATTTTACGAGATATTGCATCAGGAATCGACATTTTTACGAGTTAGTGCATCACAAAAAATACAATTGTACGAGATATTGCTTTAAAAAACTAGAATTATACGAAAAGATGTATTACAAATCGACAATTGTACGAGCCAATGCGTCAAAAATTTACAATTTTTCGACATATTGCATCAAGAATAGACAATTGTACGAGAATATGCATTAAAAATCGACACTTTTAACATCAAAAAACTCCAACTTTACAAGTCAGCGGATCAAAAATCTTCAAATTTACGAGTTAATGCATCACAAATATACAACTTTACGAGCCAATGCGTCAAACGTTTACACTTTTACGAGTTAATGCATTACAAAACTACAATTTTACGATAAGATGCATCAAAAAACTACAATTTTACGAGAATATGCATTAAAAATTACAACTTTACGAGATAATGCGTCAAACATTTACAATTGTACGACACCATACTTTCAAAAACTACAATTTTACGAGAATATGCTTTAAAAAACTACAATTCTACGAGCCAATGCGTCGAAATGTTACAATTGTACGAGTTAATGCATCAAAAAACTACACTTTTACGAGATATTACATGAAGAATCGACAATTTTACGATAATATACATCCTGCACCTACAACCTTGTGCGCTAATGCATTAGAAAACTACAATTTTACGAGCTATTGCGTCCGAGTTCTACAATTGTACGACCTACTGCATCATAAATCAACAGTTTTACGAGTAGATGTGTCAAAATTCTACAATTTTACGAGATATTGCATTAAAAAACTACAATTTTACGAGTTAATGCGTCCAAAAAATACAATTTTACGAGATACTGTATCAAATAACTACAATTGTACGAACTACTGCATCATGAATCAACAGTTTTACAAGTAGATGCGTCACAATTCTACAATTTTACGGGGCTCTGCATTACAATTCAACAAATTTACGAGATATTGCATTAAAAAACTACAATTTTACGAGATAATGCGTCAAACATTTACAATTGTACGAGTTAATGCATCAAAAAACTACACTTGTACGACAACATACTTCCAAAAACTACAATTTTACGATAAGATGCATCAAAAAAGTACAATTATACGAGAATATGCACATAAAGTCGACAACTTTAAGAGATTTTGCATTAAAAACTACAATTTTACGAGATATTGCATTAAAAAACTACAATTTTACGAGATATTACATTAGAAAGCTACAATTTTACGAGTTAATGCATTAAAAAACTACAATTTTACGAGATATTACATTAGAAAGCTACAATTTTACGAGTTAATGCATCAAAAAACTACAATTTTACGAGATACTGTATTAAAAAAATACAATTTTACGAGAGTATACATTAATGTTCGACACTTTCTCTACACAAAACCACAATTTGTGTACAGAAAATTTGTTAAGATCGACAAATTCAAAGTACCATTTTCCGGAAAATCAACCAATTCATAAGTCTCGTCGAGATTCACAAAAACAAGATCCCAGATTTTTGTGTGTCCACAAATCCACACCGCGACCTTGCCAATCTCCAACATCACGAGTCTAATTTCCTTAATTCACCAGAAACAAACAGCTCTAAAATTACAAATGTACGAAACCTGTTCGAATACCTGACTGAGAGAATAGCTCCGATCCTGCAGAGGTGAAGCCTTACTATGGATCCATTCCTCATAGGGTATATTGTCTATAATCTGTGCACCATTTCATAGAACTCGTAGAAGAGATTCCTTGAGCTTTGTCAGTGTAGGACATTACTGTAACAATATGTATTCAACATCTATTCTGTGAGAACATCTAGTCTGTGAGAACATCTAGTCTGTGAGAACATCTAGTCTGTGAGAACATCTAGTCTGTACAGAATGTCTAGTCTGTAGAGAGAAGGTAGAATATCGGTCCTTACAGAGAAAGAATATGTATGATTCTTTCTTCTCATATATAAAGGAAGAGGTCGTGCAAGTCCAAGAAATAGAGCTCTATAATTTGATGATCCACCATTTACGAACAATCATAAAATTGAAGTTTTATCAATTCCTCATCAAAATGAATCTATACCAAGCCAGTCTTACTAGCAGCTTTAACTCTGGCCACTTCGGCGTCAGTGATCGACACAGACAATCTGTTCCATTCCTTCAAAGTGAAATGAACGAAGTCGTCAATAGACGTGAGGTTGAATATCACGGAGTTGAAACCCCACAATACCAAGCCATAATTTCAAAAATCTACAAGGTATCAAGTATACAAAATTTTCAAAATTTCATGATATCACCAAATGTAACAATTAAAATTTCACAATTTCACAAACTCACAATTTTCTAATTTTGCAATTTTTCAATTTTGCAATTTCACAATCTTACAATTTTGCAATTTCACAATTTTTCAATTTTTCAATTTTGCAATTTTGCAATTTTCCAATTTTGCAATTTCACAATTTTGCAATTTCCCAATTCTCCAATTTTCCAATTAATGCCCAAAGGCTTATAGTGCCATTTCCAGATGAATATGCGAGCAACATTGAAGTCTCCTACTGCAACTCTCGGACTACTGTAACCACTATCACCACTAATAATCCATTCGTACTCTACCACCACTAATAATCCACTCGTACTCTACCACCACTAATAATCCATTCGTACTCTACCACCACTAGTATATTCTCTTAACTACCGAACCTAGAGAAATTTCTACTCACTACTACACTATATACAGTACAACCTAGTGAGGAGAGGTTAGTCCATGTCCTCGTGAACACCAGTACCTCTACACGTTTCAATATTGGTGGATCTGAGGTCGGGAGACATCTTGATATCCCCTCCCTCAGTTGATATATATTTTGGGTACTCTTATAAAATAGTGGGGACTTGTCCTTTTATATTGGGGTGAGCCTTTACATGACCAAAGTCACGTGAGTGATTGTAGTCTTAGAGAAGAAACAGGTGCTGTTTTCTCAACACTTAATTCAATGTCACTGACTAAGACCGGGAGACCGGCGGATCGGGAGACATGGAGAAAGAAGATATGTTGAAGGGGATTGTTTACTGATTTCAAGAACCTCATTAAAAAAGTAGCTTGAGAAAGTTGTTGTCTTTCTGTTGGCCCTTTGGTATTGAGCTCTTTTTTTTTTTTTTTTTTACCTTATCACCGTTAGTCGCGTTGGATGCCCCAATAGGAAAGTTTTGCAAATTTCAATTTCACAATCCTATAAAGATTCTTGTTGGTCCAGATGATGAGTTTCTCCAGCGAACGAGTTTCCGTTAGAAACAAAAAAAAGCTTTCTATTTCATTTTGTCTTGTTGGGGATTGTCATTGCGCCTTTCAACCTACGTTTTGGTATATTTATATATATATATATATTTATACAGGGATATGTAAGTTGGGCCTTATAAGACCAAAGTGTTGAACTTGAGGAACAGGTACACCTGCGGGTACTGCATGTTCCCGTTACTGCATACAGATGAAACAATGATTGGTATTGTCCTCGAGAGAGACACGTTGGCAGTGGACCGCTCGAGGACACTTGTCTAACACTTGTCCAATATTGGCCATTGTTCTGGAGAAGAAAATAGGCCGAGTGGGTTAGGGCAGGAGTCCCAGACCTGATTATATATATATAGAGGGTCCCGCTCAGACTTGAATGGTATCAATTGGAATAACAAGTCAAGGAAATCCTAGCTTAATATATATAAAGATAGAATGGAAACTACAGAAATGGTTACTGAAGTACGAAAGTTAAGACGCTTGTTGAAACTTAACGTGATAACTATCCCAGATTATGGGAGTGTATACAACAATTCCAAACACAAAGTTCTACATGAGGTGTGAGATCAGAATCTTGCATATAGAACCTCACTAGCCTGCATACAACTCACTTACGAAGTACTTTGACTCTGTATATTGACAGCTACTTTTTGGCACTTTTGGGTGGAGGGTACAAGAATGGGTCGGATCTAATCTAAGTTGATTTTGGAGTGTATTCTTATTATCAAACCTTAGTATGGTTCAGTATAATCCGATATTGAAGTAGTTGAGTGTCTTGCCTAATAGTAAAGTATAATAGAATTGAATAGTAATCTCTGGTAGTGCTTTTTATAGTGTATGGTGTAGTTTTTTTTTTGGTGGTACAGTATTGTTGGTGGTATAGTAGTGTATGGTATAGTTTTTTTTGGTGGTACAGTGGTGTTTGGTGGTATGGTAGTTTCCGGTCTGCACATTTTCACTTTTACAATGTGTCAATCTATAATGTTAGACTTACCTTCTGGAATCTACAATTTAATGGTTTTCCTATTTTGGAATGTCCAATTGTAAGAGTTTACAGAGTTACAAAGTCACGATTGGTGTCCTATAAGAAGGGGGAATCCGCCATTAAGACAGTGCGGATAAGTAAATCTGTCACGGCGATCCCAGGTTGAGTTTATAGGAATCTAACAAATGTTACAGTGTTTTTCAAAACTATTTAAACCAGCGCGACAAAACGATTCAAACCAGCGTGACAAAATGTTTCAAACCAGCGCGACAAAATGTTTCGAACCAAGAAGACAGAATGGTTCAAACCAAATGGCGTAAATATTCACACCAACTTTCACTAAAATTCAATATTCTAAAATCTTAAATCTGGAGAAAATCCTCATATGGTACTACATTTGGGACAAAAGTCTTGAAGTATTAATCAAGGGTGAAAAACGGACGGAACTGAACTTTTATCTTTGTTATCCTGTATACAATAACTTGTCCGTCTGGTTTGAAAGACTGTACGAAGGTGTACGAAACTTTTTGAATTATTAGTTTGAATCGTTTTGAAAAACACTGTATCACCCTTCCACAATTCCAGGAGCAAAGAAGTTTTACAAGACCCAAAAATATTACAAACTGGTTCACAAATACAAATTTTCAGGTCTACAAAAATCTAAATTTCTCATATACACTATTTTACAAACTTAAATTCCACAAAAGTATAATCCTACAATTTTACGATTTCATACATTACAAATATACAAAATTACGAAATTGTGCATTAAAAACATAGATATTTACGCCAATATACTTTGAAATTCTATAATTTTACGAGGCTATGCATTGAAATTCTATAAGTTTACGAGTAGATGCGTCATAATTTTACAATTTTACGAGTTAATGCGTCATAATTCTACAATTCTACGAGTTGATGCATCAGAAGTCTACCTTTTACGAGATCACATAACTATTCCATAACTTTACGAGATTGTACATTAGAAATCTACTATTTTACGAGATTGTACATACAAAATACACAAATATACGAGCTTATGCATAAACAATATTCAATTTTACGAGGCTATGCATACAAAAAATAAACATTTACGAGTTTATACGTCACAAATCTACAATTTTACGAGATATGCGTCAAACAACTACTATTTCACTAGATCGTATATTAGAAATATACAATTTTACGAAGTTGCACATTAAACATCGACAATTTTACGAGTTTATACGTCCAAAATCTACAATTTTACGAGATTATACCTCAAAAATTTACCATTTTACGAGATGTTGCGTTCAAAATCTCTAACTCTACGAAGTTATGCTTTAGAAATCTACAATTTTACGAGATTATGCGTTACAATTGTACACTTTTACGACATTATGCATTGGAAATCAACAAGTTTACGAGACTATGCATTTGAAATCAACAATTTTACGAGTTATTGCATTGAAGTTCTACACTTTTACGAGTTGTTGCATTGAATTTCTACAATTGTACGAGTTATTGCATTGAAAATCAACAATTTTACGAGTCTCTGAAATAAAAACTCGTGCAAAATCACAGATTTGCAAAATATAAAATTACCAAATTCGGCAAAATCCATATTAAATTTTAAGAGGTAAATGCCTAATTCGGACAAAATTTACAATTTCACGAGTTGTGAGAGTAAAAATGCGTACGTAAAGAATATACAATTATACGACATTGAAATTACCGGATTTGGACGAATTCTACAATTTTACGACACTAGAAATATTCAAACCAGCGAAACAAAATGTTTCGTACCCCTTCGTACAGTCTTTCAAACCAAATGGACAAGTTGTTGTATACAGGATATCAAGGAAACCAGTTCTGTTCTGTTCTGTTCTGTCCTTTTTTCACCCTTGATTGGTACTGCAATACTTCTGTCCCAAATGTAGTAAATATGAGGTAATCCTCCAGATTTAAGGTTTCAGATTTCACATTTCAGAATATTGAATTCTAATAAAGGTTGTTGTGAAACATTACGCCATTTGATTTAGACCATTCTATCTTCTTCGTTCGAAACTTTTTGTCCTGCAGGGTTGAAACATTTTGAAAAACACTGTATGCTCACTTTGAGATTCTTCGCACCCAACCAAAGTTTTGGACTCGTCGTTCGGTGAACAAACCCTGAATTGGTTCTCCACATTACCAGAAAACGAAAAAAACCCACATAACCACAAATTTAAAAATTTACAAATTTACAAATTCACAAATTCACAAATTCACAAAATCACAAAATCACAAATCTATATTTATACCATCCTACAATTGTCAACGTCAACCACTTGGTGGTGATCTCGCCAGGAACAGGCCTATTTGATGTGGACTACCATCTCATGCTTGAAACTTATAGGAAAATGTTTAGCTTAGATAAATGTTTAGCTTGGATAAATGTTTAGCTTGAATTGTGCATTGGATATTGTGTGTCTCTCACAGCCTGTTAACGCGTTAGTACATCACGCATATATTTTAGAGCTCAAAGTCTGAGCGTGCGTGGTTTAAGCACAGTGCTTAAGTCGCAATGTTTCAAAGAGACACGTCCACTCGAATATAAGAGGAGGGGCTGCCACCCACGTTTGTAAGTCCAGGAGTTCTCCCAAACGATTGAAGATAACATGGACAAGAGTCAAGTCATATTCAATAAACGTAAGTCTGAAAATTAACTCATCGTTGTATGAAGTACTTTGATAGTCTTTTCGGCTATTCTAGAACAATCCTTACCATTGTTTTGGTGGACAGTTTTTCGATGCCACGTTTCTCTCAAAGTATATAAGCCACTCCGGTTCCTCTCCTTGAGGAGCCATCAACGAATATAAGATTTAGTTAAGACACGTTATAAGGAACATAACAATTACAACTCTGGTTTTGAATATCATCACACAAATAATAATTCTACAATTTTACGAGCCTGTGCATAGAAAATCCACAATTTTACGAGACTTTGAATTAAAATTAGACAATTTTACGAGACTTTGCATTAAATTTCTACAATTTTACGGGACATTGCATTGAAAATAGGCAATTTTACGAGACTTTGCATAAAAGGTCTACCATTTTTCGAACTTTTGCATAACAAATCCACAATTTCACAAAACATCACATTATAATTCTACAAATCTTTGTATATCTGCATTAAAACACTAACATTTTACGAGTGTTTGCATGCCAAAATCACAAATTTACGAGACTTTGCATTAGAAATCCACAATTTTACGGGACATTGTATTGAAAATAGACAATTTTACGAGACTTTGCATTAAAATTCTAAAATTTTACGACACTTTACATACTATTTCCACAATTTTACGGGACATTGCATTGAAAATAGGCAATTTTACCAGACCTTGCATTGAAAATAGACAATTTTACGAGACTTTGCATTAGAAATCCACAATTTTACGAGACTTGATATACATTTTTACGGGAATTTGCATGAAAATTCTACAATTTTACGAGACGTTGCATTACAAATCTACAAATTTACGAGGTATTGCATATGAAACCACAATTTTACGAACTTTTGCCTAAAAAATCTACAATTTCACAAAACATCACATTACAAATCTACAAATCTACGTATATCTGCATTAAAAAATTAACATTTTACGAGACTTGGTAGTAAATTATTACAAATATCCGAGACCTCAAAATCTACAATTTTACAAGACTTTACACTAAAACTCTACGATTTTACGCCCTCGTCGAGATCCACGATTTTTACCACTCTGTGATTTGGTAGTGCAAAGAACAAATATCCACAAAGTCACAATGTCGCGAAACTACAGATATATGTTGAGAGGTGTAGTATACACTCCCATAAGCTGGAACAGTTATCAAGTTATTTTCCAACAACTCTCTTAATTGTGGAACTTCAGTGATCATCTCTGTTGCTTGTATTCTTAACTGCATCTGAATATACTAAGAGGATCTCTTAACACAGCTGTTTCGATGATGTCTTATAAGAATATTCGCATCCATTCTTATATGCTCCACCAGGCTCAATCGGTAGAGCATTTGACTCTTAATCTTTCAACCTATGTTTTAGTATATATTAATATACAGGTATATGTAAGTTGTACCTTACAAAACCAAAGTATGAGAATTGTGGAGATGGGTGAAAACTCTTTATCCACTACCAACCTGCACATAGTTCTTCATAGGTCTGCATATAACATATCCACGAAGTACCTTAGGTCCGTACATGCTAAGTACTCATTGACACTCCCTTGGATCATGTTACTTATGTTTCCTGATTCGCTGTTATATGCTCCTGCAGTAATTCGGATGTGATGATTCTCGTCAAAACCCTAGGAATGGTAGATGTCTGTGGAAGGCAGTAGACTGTAAAGATTTCGTAAGAGCAACAGCGATATTGTTCTCAGTAGGGACATATTCGATAATTGGCTCTGCCCTCTTTACCCTATCCTGTACTTACTTCTCTTAACCCTATCCTGTACGTGCTTCTCTTTACCATATCCTGTACGTACTTCTCTTTGATATCCACATGCTTATTCTTGGTTGGAGCACTCCCAGTTCCATTGATCGTCATTACCACTTCATTGTTATCCTCCAAGATCTTGGATATTTCCACAGTCTGAATTCCGAATTCTTTAAATAGGTTCATTGTCCAGATACCTCATTAAACTCTTACGCCTTTGTATTATCCTAAGACAATGACCAGAGTTAGACGAGCACTAGAAGAGAGCTAAACGAGAACAAGAAGTGAGCCTGAAGTTTAGCTCCAGATTGGCCTCTCTTTAACAATACCCAACATTGTTTCATCTGTATGTAGTCACATGAGCATGCAGTAGTCACAGGCCCACGACTAAGTCGGGCGTGAAGTCACCCAAAAGTAATTCTTCTCCACTTGACTTCACCTACAACTCGTTGCGGCACTCGATGTTGGCCCAAAGTGCAATCTTCAAAGGATGATGCTTCAAGCACGTGACCTTCGGCGTTTCCACGTCTTCGAGCGTTGCACCTCTGTTGAGAGAGCTCAAAGAGACTTGGTCAAAGTCAATGATGCGGATATTCTCTACCCTAGACTGATCCCTCAAGTTCAACAATATACGAGTACACAATTTACAGTTATATAATTTATTAATGCGATTTCACTATGTTTGTTAAAATCTCCAATTTACATGGTTTAAAAATTTTAGACATTTTAAAATTTACGGCTCGACAATTTTCCGTCTCGACAAATTTACGACTCGATGGATTTACCACTCGATGAATTTATGACACGATGAATTTATGAGCTTCAACACACATTCAAAAATCGACGAGATTACTAATTTAATAATTCTACAGAATTATGACTCTGGTTTTTTATGATAACAAAAATTATGATTCTACAATTTTATGACACGGTGCATAAGGAATCCACAATTTTACGAGACTTTGCATTGAAAATACACAATTTTACGAACTCTTGCATTTACTATGGACACTTTTACGAGACTTCACATAAAAATTGTATAATTTTACGAAAGTTTGCATGACAAAACTACAATTGTACTAGGTTTGGCGATAAATCAATAATTTTATGAGACTGTACATAATGAACAATAATTTTACGAAATGTTCCATATAATGTACAATTTTAAAGAGACTATACATACCAAATTACAATTTTATTAACGCTTACTTGAAGAATTTTCACTTGTACGAGACTTTGCATGACAAATTCACAATTTTACGAGACGTTGCGTATGAATTCTTTAAATTTACGAGCCTTCACTTAGGAAATGGACACTTTTACGAGACATTCCATTCAAACTCTACAATTTCACATGATGGTGCATTGGAATTCTACAATTTTACGAGACTTTGCATTAGAAATCTACAATTTTACGGGACATTGCATTGAAAATAGACAATTTTACGAGACTTTACATGACAAAACCACACTTTGACGAGACTTTACATGACAAAACCACACTTTGACGAGACTTTACATGACAAAACCACACTTTTACGAGCTTTTTCATACAAATTCCATAATTTTACGAGCTTTTTCATACAAATTCCATAATTTTAGGAGATTCTGCTTGAAAAAAAACAATTTTATCAGTTGCATCACAAAACCACAATTTTACGAGACATTGCATATGATTTCTACAATTTTACGAGTCCTTGCATACAAAATCCACAATTTTACGAGTCTTTGCATGAAAAAACCACAATTTTACTAGACGTTGCAAATGATTTGTACAATCTTACGAGACTTCACATACATTTTTCATAATTTGACGAGAGTATGCATGAAAAAGCCACAATTTTATGAGATGTTGCATACAAGAATTCTTTAAATTTACGAGACTGCACTTAAGAACGGCACACTTTTACGAGACATTGGATTGAAACTCTACAATTTTACGATTCTTTACATTAGAAATGCACAATTGTGCGAGCCTTTGCATTAAGATTCTACAATTGTACGACATTGTACATTAAAAAACTACAATTGTACGAGAGTTTACATAAAAATTCCATAATTTAATGAGACTGGCTTTAAAAAAACTACAATTTTAACAGATGTTGCATCACAAAACCATAAATTTACAGGATGTTGCAAATGATTTCTACAATTTTACGAAACTTCACATACAAAGTTTTTAATCTAACGAGAATCTGCTTGATAAAACTACAATTTAACGAGATTCTGCTAGAAAAAACTACAATTTTACGAAATAATGCATGATAAAACTATAATTTTACGAGATATTGCATAAAAAAACTACAATTTTACGAGAGTTTGCATGAAAAAACCACAATTTTACGAAATGTTGCATGACAAACCCACAATTTTACGACACGTTGCATAAGGATTCTTTAAATTTACGAGTCTTCACTCGAGAGTTGCACACTTTTACGAGACATTGTATTCAAACTCTACAATTTTACGATTCTTTGCATTAAAAGTGCACAATTTTGCGAGCCTTTGCATTAAAATGCTACAATTATACGACATTGTACAATAAAAATCTACAATTGTACGAGAATTTACATACAAATTCCATAATGTAATGAGACTCGCCTTAAAAAGACTACAATTTTAACAGATTTTGCATCACAAAACCACAATTTTACGAGATTTTGCATCAAGACTCTACAATTGTACGACTCCTTGCATGCCAAAACCACAAATTTACAGGATGTTGCAAATGATTTTTACAATTTTACGAGTCCTTCCATGCCAAAACCACAAATTTCCAGGATGTTGCAAATGATTTCTACACTTTTACGAGATGTTGCATGATAACACTACAATTTTACGAGTCCTTGCATGAAAAAACCACAATTTTACGAGGCTATACATTACAAAACCATAATCACACATGCATAAATTTACGCTCTCTCTAAATGAACGAAACTAAAAAGTAAAGGTGTACAATTTTGAGAGTTTTCAATTTGATAAGTATTCCAATTCACTAATTTCTTCAACAACAAATATTTTACGGTTATTCAAAAATCTCACTATCATGTGAGTTGATGATTCTTCAAATTCACGAAGCTCAATGAAGTTGCGACCCTATGTTCACAAAAATGGTACAGTGTACATTTTTTCAAGGAACTCATATACGACTCTATAATTTTGTTACTTCATGAAATTCACTAATTGAGGATTTTGTATTAGTCAACAAGCACTTAGGGGTGTACGGAATCACGGTATTTCGTAGGGTGTTGTATGCAGAAATTGATGTACTATGTGCAGGCTACGGGCCTGTGGTGATGACAATCCAAGCTCTCAGTAAACATCAGTACCTCTACACTAATTAATATTGGTAAATCTGGTGTCGGGAACCATTCCGGTATTTCCCCTCAGTTGACCTTTCGGTACTGATATTTCGGTACTCTTAGATATTGACTTACTTTATATTGGGGTGAGCCTTCACATGATCATAGTCACGTGAGTGGCTGCGATCCTAGACACACCACAAGAGCTATTTCTCAATATGGCCTCACACCTCTTGTAGAACCTTGGCCCTTGGCCTTGTAGGATACAACTTACATATCACTGTAAAATGAAATGTACTAAAAGAAATTTTGTAAGTTCCACAAATACGTAAAAGTCCTCAATTTGAAAAGTCCACAATTTTACGACTCCAAAAGACTACAGACGAGGATAAAGTAAAACCCGGTGAACCCACCATAGATAGTGTACCACCTATGTAGATTTGAAAACCTGTACTTATGGATAGATAGTGTACCTCCTATGTTGATGTTAAAACCTGTACTGATTGATACATAGTGTATTACCTATGTGGATATTAAAACCTATACTGATTGATGCATAGTGCATTACATATGTGGATGTTAAAACCTGTACTGATTGATCAGAGGCTGAGCGGTCCCTTTGGCCCTTTTGACCACCTTTATTCCTCTCGATGCCGGACAAGCCTATGTAGTTTTGATAAATTCAGATCAGCTAGAAGTTACGGGGAATCAGGTGGAGTGACCATGATTCAAGATCCGGTAGTCCTTTCTTACTATAGGATATGGACCTCATTGTCTCATCAAGATAAGTAAACACTCTATGTGGAGTATTTACTTCAGAATGAGCGTGAATCAGAATGGGCGTGAGTCAAAATGAGCGTGAGACAAAATGAGCGTGAGACAAAATGAGCGTGAGTCATGAGCGTGAGCCAGAATTAGCCAGAGTTTCATTATCAGTACGAGGAGTTTTGGTGGGTCTGCTTTTTGTGGGTCTGCTTTTTGTGGGTCTGGTTTTGGTGGGTCTGGTTTAGGAAAGCATCTTGGTATGTCTTCCTCAGTAGAGATCTTCGAATAGTTATCGAATAAAAGATGCTGCGAAAGTCTCCTTATATATGTGGGAGTTGGTCTTCACTCATCCTCGGTTGTTCTAAAGAACTCAAGCGTACGAAAAAAGTCTCGCGGAACCCTGTAAGCCTAGAGTGCTGCGCGCTCTTATAGTCGGTGCTATTTTTCAACATACGATTCCAAATTTCGCAGCTAATTTTCGCAACTAATTTTCGCAACTAAATTTTGTTCTGATACAGTGTTTTTTAAAACTTTTCAAACCAGCACGACGGAATGGTTTAAACCAGTGCGGCAAAACAATTCAAACCACACTAGCAAAATTAAACAAACCAATAATTCAAAAAGTTTCGTACCCCTTCGCATAGTCTTTGAAACCAAATGGCGTAAAGTTTCACACCAACTTTCATTAGAATTCAATATTCTGGAATGTTAAATTTGGGGGATTGCCTCATATGGTACTACATTTGGCACAGAAGTCTTGCAGTACCAATCAAGGGTGAAAAACAGACGGAACTAAAACCTGTTTCCTTGATATCCTGTATACAACAACTTGTTAGGGGTGTAAGAAACTTTTTTGAATAATTGGTTTAAATCGTTTTGCCGCGCTGGTTTGAACCTTTTTGTCTTTATGGTTCGAAACATTTTGCCGCGCTGTTTTAAATACTTTTGAAAAACACTGTACCTCACTGAGAGAATAGCTCCGTTCCTGCAGGGTGGAGCCTCATCTAGGATCCATTCCTCGATAGGGTACGGTCAGTATAGGGTTAAATTTGTTTAGCTTTTCAAAAAACTCCTTAGAAGAGATCCCTTGAGTTAATTCAGTGAGTGACATTTCTGTAACAATATGTATTCAATATCTAGTCTGTAGAAAGAAGGTAGAATAAAGGTCGTTAGAGAGAAAGAATATTTCATATTTTTTCTTTTCATATATATAGGAGGAAGTCGTGCAAGTTCAATAAGTAGGGCAAAACTGTAAAACTGGGAACGGCTGTTTGGGACAGCAATCAAGAGAAATGACGGCTTATGTCCTATGGGCACGCCTGATACAATAGGACCTTAAGTGCGGGACACTTAGGTATATATCCTGCATATGCACCTCATACAGTGTTTTTCAAAACTATTCAAACCAGTGCGGCAAAATGATTCAAACCAAATGGGGTTATGTTTCACACCAACTTTTATTAGAATAAAATATTCTGAATTCTGAATTCTGAATTCTGAATTCTGAATTCTGAAATCTGCAGGATTGCCTCATATGGTACTACATTTGGGACAGAAGTCTTGCAGTACCAATCAAGGGTGAAGAACGGACGGAACTGATCTGGTTTCCTTGTTATCCTGTATACAATAACTTGTCCATTTGGTTTGAAAGACTGTGCAAAGGGGTACGAAACTTTTTGAATTATTGGTTTGAATCGTTTTGGCGCGCTGGTATGAACAGTTTTGAAAAACAGTCTATCACAATAATGTTGGAAAATAGCACTGACTGAGCGCGCACAGCGCTCTAGGCTTGCTGGGCACTGCGATACTTTTTTCGTATGCTTGAGTTGTTTAGAACAACCGAGGGTCAGTGAAGGCCAACTCCCGCAAATATAAGGAGGCGTTCGCGATCTAACTTCTTTTAGATAACTAATCCAATATCTCTACAAAGGAAGACATACCAAGATGCCTCCCAAAACCAGACCCACCAAAACCTTCTCGTAGTGATAATGAAAATCACACTATTTCAGTCTCAATGAGACTATGAGATCCATATCCTATAGCAAGAAAAGTTTTCTGGATTTTGAACCATGGTTACTCTACGGGCCGCCTGATTCCCCAGCACTTCTACATGATATGGAATTATCGAATCTACAATTAACTGGCCTGTATATAACACACTATGTAGAACTTTGATTTCGTGTGTTGACACATTTTAAAATTTGCGCCTTTGTAAACTTTTATTATGGTAAAATTTAATGATGGTCAAATTGTATAATCGTAAAGTAGTACACTCTTAAAATGCAGAAACAAAAGAGGTAGTTTCTGTGATTGATTGTCAATTCGCAGTCACGTAAATTGTAGTTACGTAAATTGTACACTCGTAAATTTGTGGATTTGTAATTTGGTGAAAATATAATTTCGTGATTATGGGTTTGATAGAATTGATATTTTTTCAATTTGTAAAATGATTAGGTTGTAGTTTCTCAAGTTCTAGATTCGCCATTTTGTAGACTTACAAATGTGCCAAATTTTATGCTCGTAAAATTGTAGTTTTTTGATGCACAATCTCGTAAAATTGTTGTTTTTTAAAGTATGTTGTCGTAAAATTGTAGTTTTTTGACGCATAATCTCGCACAATTGTTGTTTTTTAAAGTATGTTGTCGTAAAATTGTAGTTTTTTGATGCATTAACTCGTAAAATTGTAGGTTTTTGACGCACAATCTCGGAAAATTGTATTTTTTTGACGCATACACTCGTAAAATTGTTGTTTTTTTAAGTATGTTGTCGTAAAATTGTGTACTTTGGCCCAATTCGGTATTTTTTTGTCTCGTAAATTTACAAAATGCTCTTTGTGATTTTGTGAACTGGAAATTTATAAGTTGAATATTGGTCACTTGTAAACTCGAAAAAATGTAGACTAGAAAATTTGCACAGTCATAATATTTTAGTGCAGTACATTTTTGAATCCGACAAATGTTTGTTCGTTTTGAACCGGTAAATTTGAAATTTTGTGAAATTGTAGATTTTCCATTCACAATCTCGTAAAATTATAGATATTTAATGCACAATCTCGTAAAATTATGGATTTTCAATGCATGAACTCGTAAAATTATAGAATTTCAATGCATTAACTCGTAAAATAGTAGAATTTAAATGCATAGTCTAATAAACGTTTTTGTTATTAATGCATAGTCTCGTAGAATTGCTGTGTTGTAATGTACAAACTCGTAAAGGTGCTGATTTTTAATGTATAATCTCGTACAATTGTAGAAATCTTATGCAAAAACTCATAAAAATGTTGATTTGTAGTGTATAATCTCATAAAAATGTATTTATTTAATGCAAAGAATCGTAAAATTGCTGATTTTTAATGTACAAACTCGTAAAATTGTAGAACTCTCCTGCAAAAACTCGAAACAATGTTGATTTTTAGTGAATAATCTCGTAAAATTGTATGTGTTTAATGCATCAACTCATAGTAAATTTTGTAGCTTTGAAGATTTAAAAATTCTAAATTTGTGGACCTCAAATTGTATGAAGGTGTGGACTCATAAAATTGTATGGTCTTAAAATTGACAAATTTCTCCATGGAGTCGTAGAATGTGCCATTGTAACCAAGTATATTTTAACATATGATTTAGTATATATTATTATGCAGGAATATGTAAATTGTACCTTACAAAACCAAAGTCTTAAGACGGGGCGCGGACACTTTTGATGTAAGAACTTAACAGTCACCGACACTGCTAGTCTTATATGTCGAACGTAATCCTTACGTGCTGTAGTTTATCATGGTATGTATTGAACCTAGAATAGACGAGGAACTCGCTGATTTATGCAAGGGAGGAAAACCTCGATGTTATATACACTGGTTGTATGCAACCCTGCATATACATGAAACACAATCACGTTGTATGCAAGTGTTACCCGACCGGGATACCTTGCATCTCAGTATCCTTATGGAATCGTCTCCTAACATTTGATAGTTATCCACTAGTTTATGACCTGCACATAAAACACCACTGGCCTGTATACAACACACACTCCGTAGTACCTGTTGCGCTTTGTGACTTACTCACGTATAAACTGGAATGATTATGTATCTAAGCTATACTCAACTCTAAGTTCGTCTCTTGTTTACTCTCCTGTTCTATTACCCTTCGCTCTCTTTTCCGCAGGACGTCATCCATTCTTGTCTATTCCTACATATCACTATCTAAATTGTCCTGCTTACCTGCAGTCACATGGAACATGCAGTACATCAGAGATGTATTGATTCCTCATGTTCCAACAATCACCTCTAAACTTCAATAACACTGATGGCGAGAGTTCCTACTGAAGGTAGTCGTCAGAATATTGAGAACACCGATAGATCGTTCGTGGAGAAGATCCATTCAATTACCAAGGCGTTAGTGCTTAGACCTTGCGAATACATCTACACTCACTATTCCACGCTCACTCACTGACACTGACATCACTCACTCATTCACTCTTTCACTCACTTTTACACTCACTCACTTTCACTCACTTCTACACTCACTCACTCTTTCACTCACTTCTACACTCACTCACTTTTCTAATATAAATTGTACACTAACTCACTGTTGAACAACAAATTAACACTCACTTTTCTACACTCACTCCACACTTGCTCATTCACTCCACACTCACTGTCCACGCACTAATAAATAACTGTACTATTACAACTTACAAAACACCATTCTCTGATTCTAACCCTGCAATATTTAACCACTTTAATGTAGAATCTAAAGAAAAAAAAACAATTTAAAAAAACAATTTGAAAAAAATAAACAGACCAATAATTCAAGAAATTTCGTTTTGTACTCCTTCTCACAGTCTTTCAAACCAAATGGCGTAATGTTTTACATCAACTTTCATTAGAATTCAATATTCTGAAATCTTAAATCTGGACAATTAAATCTGGACGATTGTCTCATATGATACTACATTTTGGGACAGAAGTCTTGCAGTACCAATTAAGGGTGAAAAATGGACAGAAATGAACTGAACTAGTTTCTTTGTTATCCTGTATATAACAATCAACTTGTTATGGGGTTATGTTTTGTATTGGTTTGTTTAATTTTGTTAGTGTGGTTTGAATCATTTTGCCGCGCTGGTTTGCACCATTCTGTCTTTTTGGTTCGAAACATTTTGTCGCACTGGTTTGAATACTTTTGAAAAACACCGTGCCTCGCCTCCGTACATTCTAGGTACTCGTTGACAACTACAAAAAATTATGACTACAAAAAATTATGACTACAAAAAATTATGACTACAAAAAATTATGACTACAAAAAATTATGACTACAAAAAATTATAACTACAAAAAATTATGACTACAAAAAATTATGACTACAAAAAATTATGACTACAAAAAATTATGACTACAAAAAATTATGACTACAAAAAATTATGACTACAAAAAATTATGACTACAAAAAATTATGACTACAAAAAATTATGACTACAAAAAATTATGACTACAAAAAATTATGACTACAAAAAATTATGACTACAAAAAATTATGACTACAAAAAATTATGACTACAAAAAATTATGACTACAAAAAATTATGACTACAAAAAATTATGACTACAAAAAATTATGACTACAAAAAATTATGACTACAAAAAATTATGACTACAAAAAATTATGACTACAAAAAATTATGACTACAAAAAATTATGACTACAAAAAATTATGACTACAAAAAATTATGACTACAAAAAATTATGACTACAAAAAATTATGACTACAAAAAATTATGACTACAAAAAATTATGACTACAAAAAATTATGACTACAAAAAATTATGACTACAAAAAATTATGACTACAAAAAATTATGACTACAAAAAATTATGACTACAAAAAATTATGACTACAAAAAATTATGACTACAAAAAATTATGACTACAAAAAATTATGACTACAAAAAATTATGACTACAAAAAATTATGACTACAAAAAATTATGACTACAAAAAATTATGACTACAAAAAATTATGACTACAAAAAATTATGACTACAAAAAATTATGACTACAAAAAATATGACTACAAAAAATATGACTACAAAAAATCATCACTACAAAAAATCACTACAAAAAATCATGACTACAAAAAATTATGACTACAAAAAATATGACTGCAAAAAATCATGACTCAAAATATTTCGAGTTTACAAAACAGCAAAACTCTTGAAGATCAAAAATTTTAAGATTTTGCCTGATGTGGAAATTTTCAAATTTTTTTTTTTTTTTGCTTTTTTCGAATCCATCAATTCAATCAGTTCACAATTTACGAATCAGCGAATAACAAATGTTTTGAAAATCGATAAAAATATAAGACTTCAAATTCACAATTCCAAATAAATCTATGGTTTCACTCTACTCTATGTGGTATAAGTTGTCAAAGCGTACAAATATATACAATTTTTTGAGTCCATAGGAATTAAAATTATACAAGACTATTGTGGAATTGTATGAGAAAAAACTACAATTTTACGAGAAAAAATACAATTTTACGAGAGAAATATACAATTTTACGAGGAAAAACTACAATTTTACGAGCAAAAGTACACTTTCTCGACACAAACAGCAAACTTTTACGACACAAAACTACAATTTTACGAGAAAAAATCACACTTTTACGACACAAAACTACAATTTTACGACACAAAGAGCAAATTTTTAAGAGAAAAAACTACAATTTTACGACACAAAACTACAATTTTACGAGAAAAAACCACAATTTTACGACACAAAACTACAATTTTACGATACAAAACTACAATTTTACGAGAGAAATATACACTTTCTCGACACAAAGAGCAAACTTTTACGACACAAAACTACAATTTTACGAGGTAAAATTTTACGACTACACAAACTCACATTTTGCGAATTTAAAGTATCTATAAACTTTAGAAACGTATACTTTATCACATACAAATTGTACGACTTTACGAACACAAAAAAAAATGACATTGAAAAAATATTCGAAATTAATGAAATTGTGCATTTTTCTGATTTGAAAATTTTAAAGACTTAAATTTTACAAATGTGAAATTTTATAAGTATATGACTGTAAATTTGTCAAAATAGGGGTGTCCGGGAGTCAAGGTACTAAAGAGTGTGTTATATGCAGGCCAGCGATATGAAGAGAATGAGTCTAGGTCTTTAGTAAACATCAGTACCTCTGTACTAATTAATATTGGTGGGTTTGGTATTGGAGACAAAATATATTGTCAGTTGATATATATATATTGGATACTCTTAGATATTAACGTCTTTTATATTGGGGTAAGCCTTCACATGATCTCAGTCACGTGAGTGACCGCGGTCTCAGGGAAATATAAACTTGCGGCTCCTATTTCTATTTCTCAACACGATACTTGTATGCTCACTTTGAGATTCTTCGCACCCAACCAAAGTTTTGGATTCGTCGTTCGGTGAACAAACCCTGAATTGGTTTTCCACATTACCAGAAAACCAAAAAACCAACATAACCACAAATTCACAAATTCACAAATTCACAAATTTACAAATTCACAAAACTATATTTATAGCATCCTACAATTGTCAACGTTAACCACTTAGAGGTGATCTCGCCAGGAACGGGCCTATTTGATGAACCATTTTTCCTTGTTGGTTCGAAACATTTTGGCGCGCTGGTTTGAATGGTTTTGTGGCGCTGGTTTGAATAGTTTTGTGGCGCTGGTTTGAATAGTTTTGTGGCGCTGGTTTGAATAATAGAAACACTGTACTGGTCTCTTAAGTTCATCAGTCACATGTCGCGCGTTCCAACAATTAGAACTTTGGTCTTGTATGGCACAACTTACATATCCCTGTATTTTAATATATATACTAAAACATAGGTTGAAAAAAATCATCATGATTCATCTGCCTCCCAATTAATCTTTCCTTAAATTTAATTTGAGGGTTCATGGATTTATGGTTCTATGAATTTCTGACTCGCGAATATTGTTACCAATCTACAAACTGTACCAAAACTCGACTCTCACTTCATTTTGAAGTTTTCTCCGACCCATATTTATAAACTTTTAGCCTATGAATAAACGTATGTATATATATTTCCCAAATTTTAACTACAAACTTTCCACTTTAAAATTAGAAACGGTCAATGAATGATCAATCTATATTCAAAATTTATCAAGTAAGGAATTTAGAAGTTAAAAATTTCCAGGCCACAAATCGATAAATGACTACGAAAAATCCACCAATTTGCAATTTTTTTTTTAGCATACACCAATTTTTTAAAATAATATTTTCAATTTGGAAAAATTTATGACTCTACAAATCTATAAATTTACGAGATTGAGTATGCATCATTATTCACAAAACCACAAATTTACCAATGCACAAAATATAAAATTCTAGATTCAACTTTTTCACGATAGTAAAAATCTGTTTAGATTGAAAAAATGGCTATGGAATATGAAAATTTATAGGAAGAATTTATATATTTGTGTGAAAATTATGCAAATATATGAGCATATGACAATTTTACAAAAATGTCTGCAATTGTACGAGGAAAAGGTAAAATTTTAGGAGAAAAAGGTATAATTTTACGAGAGAAAACTTCAATTTTACGAGACAAAACTACAATTTTACGACACAAAACTACAATTTTACGAGAAAAAACTACAATTCTATGACACAAAACTACAATTTTACGACACAAAACTACAATTCTATGACACAAAAATACAATTTTACGAGAGAAATGAACAATTTTACGAGAGAAAACTTCAACGCTATAACACAAAACTACAATTTTACGAGACAAATCCACAATTTTACGAGAAAAAGGTGTAATTTTACGACACAAAACTACAAATTTACGAGCAGAAGGTATAATTTTACGAGAGAAAACTACAATTTTACGAGAAAAAGATACACTGTCTGGACACAAACAGCGCAATTTTACGACACAAATGAACAATTTTATGACACAAATCCACAATTTTACGAGAAAAAGGTGTAATTTTACGACACAAAACTGCAATTTTACGAGAAAAAACTACAACTTTACGAGAGAAATGAACAATTTTACGAGAGAAATCAACAATTTTACGAGAAAAAAATACACTGTCTGGACACAAACAGCACAATTTTACGACACAAAGGAACAATTTTATGACACAAAACTGCAATTTTACGACACAAAATTACACTTTTACGACACAAATGAACAATTTTACGAGAAAAAGATACAATTTTACGAGAAAAAACTACAATTTTACGATACAAAACTACAATTTTACGAGAGAAATGTACACTTTCTCGACACAAAGAGCAAACTTTTACGACACAAAACTACAATTTTACGAGAAAAAGATATAATTTTACGAGAAAAAGATATAATTTTACGAGAAAAAGATATAATTTTAAGACACAAATCCACAATTTTACGAGAAAAACTACAATTTCACGACACAAATCCACAATGTTACGAGAATTCTATTATTTTACGACACAAAACTAAAATTTTACGACACAAATGAACAATTTTACGAGAGAAATCAACAATTTTACGACACATAACTACAATTTTACGAGAAAAACTACAATTTCAAGACACAAATCCACAATTTTACGAAAATTCTTTTATTTTACGAGCTCATACATATGTACTAAATTGCTCTTTTGTGACATCAAAATTGAACCAGTTCAACAGTTTAAACCTATGCATTACTGAAAAGGTCAAAATCATTACTCTCCACAAATCAACAATTTTAAGTCTCCATATTTTTATGAGACCAAAATTTTAAAATCTACAAAAATTTTAAAATCTAAAAAATTACAAACACACAAGTTGTCAACACACGGAACCAAAGTACTACGTAATGTGTTGTATACAGGCCAGGTAAATATTATGTGCAGGACATAGATGAGTGGAGAGAGATGTTAGTCCATGTCCTTAGTAAACATCAGTACCTCCCCACTAATTAATATTGGTGGGTCTGGTATAAGGAGACATTTTGATATATCCAACTTTTGGTGGTGTATATATTTTTGGTGGTGTAGTTTTTGGTGGTATAGAATAGCGACACCAGCAACTTTTATATTGTGGTGAGCCTTCACATGATCACAGTCACGTGAGTGACCGCGGTCTCAGGGAATTATAGAGCCGCGGCTCCTGTTTCTCAACAAGACGAGTGGATAAATATCAAACGTATACGCACCAGTCTTAAGACCTTGGTTTTGTAAAGTAAAACTTACTTATGCCTGCATATTAATATTTGTTAAAAGATAAGTTGAAACAAGTCCATGAAAAAATACAAAAACATATATAAAATCTTCAATTTTTTGAGTCTACAAATACAAATTTGTGAGGCTTTATTTTTTCCATTGTACAATTAAACAAATTTGCAAAAATATACCTCTACAAATTTCCAGTTTACGAAATGACAAGTCCAAAATAATGAAAAAGTTCTACAAGTCTAAATTTTTTGAAAATTCTATAACATAAAAAAAAAGTCTTCAAATTTGAGATTTATCGAATTTTGATTCTACCAAAACATGACTATACATTTTCAAAAATACAAATTTGTTTCTTTTTTCAACGTCAAAAGTTTAAGCATTTACAGATTTCGGAGAAAATTCTATAATTTTACTAGAAACTTCTGCAGATTTACGAGAAAATTGTATAATTTTACAAGAAAAGTATACAATTTTACGACACAGTCTGCAAATTCACGACACAAAGATACAATTTACGAGAAAAATGTACAATTTTACGACACAGTCTGCATATTTGTGACACAAAGATACAATTTTACGTGAAAAAAACTATAATTTTACGAGAAAAAACTACAATTTTACGAGCTCCTACAGGTGTAACAATCAACCATTGCACGAGTTTGTAATTTTATGATTTTAAAAGTCTAGAACTATACAATTTTGAATACTGCCAAAATCACGACTCTTCAAAATTCTTTAAATTCACTAAAATAAAAATTTTATAAATTTATATTTTCTTAAAATCACCAAGTGTAAGAATCAACAAGTTTACGAGTACAAAAGACAAAAAAGTGTACAAAGTACATAATTTTATGAGTCTGCAGACCCAATTCTGAGAGACTTTTTTCTTTCTACTGCAGAATTAAACAAATTTACAAAAATACACTTTTTCAAATTCTCAGTTTTGAGTAGAACAAGTCCACCACAAAATATACAATTCCTCAAGTGTCCAAATCCTAGTCTTTAAATCTGGGAGTTTAGAAATTTCAATAAAAAGTCTTAAGGATACAAATTTAGTAATAGTTTCAAGAAACAGTTTCAGAGACCACGAATTTACAAGATTATTCTACAATTTTACAACAAAACCCATAAATTTACGTCAAAAATGCATAAGTTTAGGAGTAAAACAACAAATATTCAACAAAGATGACCAAATTCACCAGTAAAACCACAAAGATTTTAGTAAATAGTAGAGTACCATTAGTAAGATTCATAATCTGTCTACATCATCTGTTCTCTGGTTCCTATACTTTCTATCTTATAAATCCACTGATATTCTATATACTACCATATACTCTATATACTACCATACACTACCATATACTCTATATACTACCATCTACTCTACATACTCTACATACTCTATATACTCTATACACTGCCGTCTACTACCATCTACTCTACATACTCTACATACTACCATTGTTGGATTCTGGTTTTCGTCAGTACTCTGTTTACTATGATCGTTCGCCGATGGGTCCTCAGAAAGAGGAACTGGAGCTATTTAAGTAACAAAAAGGGTGATGAGATTTCAACCTATGTTTTAGTTTATATTGATATACAGGGATATGTAAGTTGTACCTTACAAGACCAAAGATCTACAAGAGTTGTGAGGCGGGTGAAGTGTTGATTAGATAACGCATGTTTCGCAACTATAGTTGCGGCACCAGGTGGACCACAGTTTAACCATGGTGTGATTTCCAGTGGACAGTTACTGAGGGACACTGTCCTCATAGTCTTGTCAAGGTATGCAAACACTTCAGGAGTGTTTACTTCAACAGAGGAAGGAGATGTAGAGTTGTCAGTGTCCATTGAAGTATTGGTGGGTCTGGTATTTGGAGACATCTTGCCCCAGACAGATAATACGCCCAGACAGATAATATGCCCAGACAGATAATATGCCCAGACAGATGATATTTGATTCAGTTACTTAAAAGATGGATAAGGTCCAGATTCCCTTATGTATGTGGGAGGTATACCTTCACGGCACCAGGCGGTTATAGTAACCACAGGTTCATATGGAGAACAGGTGCTTGTTACCGCGCTATCCCTGCAAGTCTTTGGGGACACTGAGCCGTTCACCTTGATACAGTCTTTTTCAAAACTATTCAAACCAGCGCAGTAAAATGTTTCGAACCAACAAGACATAATGGTTTAAACCAGCGCTGCAAAACGATTCAAACCAATAATTCAAAAACTTTCGTACACACCCCTAATAAGTTGTTGTATACAGGATAACAAGGAAACCAGTTCAGTTCCGTCCGTTTTTCACCCTTGATTGGTACTTGACCCTTGATTGGTACTGCAAGACTCCCAAATGTAGTACCATACGAGGCAATCGTCCAGATTTAAGATTGAAGAATATTGAATTCCAATGAAAGTTGGTGTGAAACATTATACCATTTGGTTTGAAAGACTGTGCGAAGGGGTACGAAACATTTTGTCTTCTTGGTTCGAAACATTTTGTCGCGGTGGTTTGAATACTTTTGAAAAACACTGTACTTGGTCTTGTAAGGTACAACTTACATATTTCTGTATATCAATACATATACTAAAACATAGGTTGAAATAAGCCCCAAAAAAAAAATAATAAATAAAATATAACTTTTACGTCTCGTTATTAAAACCAAGCTTATAGTTCTAACCAAAGAAATGATTTAGCTAATAGTGTAAATAATTTTGGTGTAAATAATTTTGGTGTAAATAATTTTGGTGTAAATAATTTTGGTGTAAATAATTTTGGTGTAAATAATTTTAGTGTAAATAATTTTGGTGTAAATAATTTTGGTGTAAATAATTTTGGTGTAAATAATTTTAGTGTAAATATTTTTGGTGTAAATATTTTTGGTGTAAATAATTTTAGTGTAAATATTTTTGGTGTAAATATTTTTGGTGTAAATAATTTTGGTGTAAATATATCAAACACTAGTGTATGAGGTGCGAGATGGATGAAAACCCTTCACCCTCCCAGTAACTTGAACATAGTATACAGTGTTTTTCAAAGCTATTCAAACCAGCGCGACAAAATGGTTTGAACCAAGAAGACAGAATAGTTCAAACCAGCGCGGCAAAACGATTCAAACCAATAATTCAAAAAAGTTTCTTACACCCCTAACAAGGTGTTGTATACAGGATAACAAGGAAACCAGTTTAGTTCCATCTGTTTTTCACCTTTGATTGGTACTGCAAGACTTTTGTCCCAAATGTAGTATCATATGAGGCAATGGTCCAGATTTAAGATTTCAGAATATTGAATTCTAATTAAAGTTGGTGTGAAACATTATGCCATTTGGTTTGAAAGACTGTACGAAGGGGTACGAAATATTTTGTCTTGTTGGTTCGAAGCATTTTGCTGCGCTGGTTTGAATCGTTTTGTCGCGCTGGTTTGAAGAGTTTTCAAAACTGTACCGTTTTACAACATAAAGGGTTCCTGCACATAGTGCATCGCTGGTCTGCATACAACATATTACGAAGTACCTTGACTCCATACATGCTAGGTGCTTGTTGAGTACCGAAATATTTAATTGAGGGGACATACCAAGATGTCTCAAGATATTACATTCACCAATATTAATTAATGTAGAGGTACTGATATTTACTAAGGACATTGATTAACTCTCCATAACTTCGAGAATGTGTTATATGCAGTCCAATGAAATACTATTATAAATTAGTGATGGGTGTGAATCCCTGATCCATCTCACACCATATGTACTTTGGTTTTGTAATTTACTACTTAAATATCGCTGTATACAAATATATATACCGAAACATGGGTGGAAAGGTGGAGTGGAGGTAGAGTGGAGGAGTGAAGGTATGTATCACGTGACCTGCGAAAGTAGTCTATATGCAGGAAATCTCAAATACTCCTTTTACAACCAACCCACAATTATTCACGATACCTAATCTACCAGTAGTGTATCTCCCCACAAAACAATCAAATCACAACATGTCCAAGAGATCTAGTACGGTATTTTCCAAGGACTTGGACAAGAAAAAGCAAGTCTCAGTGTCACAATTCAATGGCATGAATTTGGTGGATATCCGGGAATTCTACACCGACAAAACCACGGGTGAACTTAGGCCTGGTAAAAAAGGTATTTCTCTCTCCGAGGATGCGTGGAAGGTTTTGATGGAATCGCGCGAAGAAATAGGTGCGGCACTCCAAGGGTTGGGAGGGAAAAAGGCTCGTGCGGATCCGCAGCCTGAAACCGAAGCCGTTGGCGAAGCCGAAACCGAAACCGAAGCCGAAACCGAAGCCGGAGGCAAGGTTGAAGGCAAGGGGAAGGGCAATGGTCAAGGCAAAAGGAAGGAAAACGGTCAAGGCAAAGGGAAGGAAAATGGTCAAGGCAAAGGGAAGCAAAACGGTAAGGATGGTGACGGTAAAGGCAAAGGGGTAGAGGTGAAATCAGAGGAGGTCAGTGACGTGGAGTGAAACATGGTTATATTAAAGGTTCAATTGATACAGTGAGTCAATTGATACAGTGAGTCAATTGATACAGTGATTCAATTGGTACAGTGAATCAATTGGTGCTGTTGGAGCATGGATATAGTGATTCCAGTGGATACATTGGGTTCATGGAATGACAGGAAGAATGGAGTGAACAAGGCCCCGGATCAAGACCTTGGAACAGGAACTTGGAACAGGACCTTGGAACAAGACCTTAAATTTACTCGTATAACGGCTGGAGCATACCGGAAAGGAGGCTCTACTTTGGGACACAAGTGTTTAAAGATCTTGTCCAGCTGCTCTCTACCAGTACATTTCCAATGCTAACAATGGGTCCAACGGGACTGAATAGGTAATCGTGGGACCACTGGGACTGAATAGGTAATCGTGGGACCACTGGGATCACTGCGACTATGGATACTGTAAGGGTACAATTTCTAAATAGTCAATTAGAGTAGCACTATTACTAGGGTCAGAGAGTGGTAATAGTATGAGTAGTAAGAAGTAGAGATTAGAGAATATAGAGTAGAGTGGTTGTGATCTCGATAATGGTGTTACTATAGTAGTATATTAGTATTGATAGTATAAGTATACATAAGTCCAGAGAAGCATTGGCTTACCTCTGTACAGAAAGACCTCGTCTGTATTATAGTAACTACTATATCGGAGAGTATTAGTCTAGTCTAGTGTACTGAGTCTAGTTTACTGAGTGTAGTGTACTGAGTCTAGTTTACTGAGTGTAGTGTACTGAGTCTAGTTTACTGAGTGTAGTGTACTGAGTCTAGTTTACTGAGTGTAGTGTACTGAGTCTAGTTTACTGAGTGTAGTGTACTGAGTCTAGTTTACTGAGTGTAGTGTACTGAGTCTAGTTTACTGAGTGTAGTGTACTGAGTCTAGTTTACTGAGTGTAGTGTACTGAGTCTAGTTTACTGAGTGTAGTGTACTGAGTCTAGTTTACTGAGTGTAGTGTACTGAGTCTAGTTTACTGAGTGTAGTGTACTGAGTCTAGTTTACTGAGTGTAGTGTACTGAGTCTAGTTTACTGAGTGTAGTGTACTGAGTCTAGTTTACTGAGTGTAGTGTACTGAGTCTAGTTTACTGAGTGTAGTGTACTGAGTCTAGTTTACTGAGTGTAGTGTACTGAGTCTAGTTTACTGAGTGTAGTGTACTGAGTCTAGTTTACTGAGTGTAGTGTACTGAGTCTAGTTTACTGAGTGTAGTGTACTGAGTCTAGTTTACTGAGTGTAGTGTACTGAGTCTAGTTTACTGAGTGTAGTGTACTGAGTCTAGTTTACTGAGTGTAGTGTACTGAGTCTAGTTTACTGAGTGTAGTGTACTGAGTCTAGTTTACTGAGTGTAGTGTACTGAGTCTAGTCCACTTAAGTAATGTACTGTAGCAATGTACTGTAGTAATGTACTATAGTAATGTACTGAGTCTAGTAGAGTGCACTGAGTCTAGTATAGTAATGTAGAGTGCACTGAGTCTAGTATAGTAATGTACAGTGTACTGTAGTCAGTATAATGGTACTAATACCTAATAGGTAATTAGCTAAAAGTAGAAACAGTCAGATTATCATAGTATAGATTAGTCTATAATACTATACTATATTGGACTGGCACTATTGTACCATCGAGCTAGAATTAGAATTCATTGATACGCGTACTCTTAGGCTACTGTGATCCCTCGTCAGTCTTGTTTTCTCATAGTGGTATAGTAGTTGTAGTATAGTAGTTGTAGTATAGTAGTTGTAGTTGTAGTAGTTGTAGTAGTTGTAGTAGTTGTAGTAGTTGTAGTAGTTGTAGTAGTTGTAGTAGTTGTAGTAGTTGTAGTAGTTGTAGTAGTTGTAGTAGTTGTAGTAGTTGTAGTAGTTGTAGTAGTTGTAGTAGTTGTAGTAGTTGTAGTAGTTGTAGTAGTTGTAGTAGTTGTAGTAGTTGTAGTAGTTGTAGTAGTTGTAGTAGTTGTAGTAGTTGTAGTAGTTGTAGTAGTTGTAGTAGTTGTAGTAGTTGTAGTAGTTGTAGTAGTTGTAGTAGTTGTAGTAGTTGTAGTAGTTGTAGTAGTTGTAGTAGTTGTAGTAGTTGTAGTAGTTGTAGTAGTTGTAGTAGTTGTAGTAGTTGTAGTAGTTGTAGTAGTTGTAGTAGTTGTAGTAGTTGTAGTAGTTGTAGTAGTTGTAGTAGTTGTAGTAGTTGTAGTAGTTGTAGTAGTTGTAGTAGTTGTAGTAGTTGTAGTAGTTGTAGTAGTTGTAGTAGTTGTAGTAGTTGTAGTAGTTGTAGTAGTTGTAGTAGTTGTAGTAGTTGTAGTAGTTGTAGTAGTTGTAGTAGTTGTAGTAGTTGTAGTAGTTGTAGTAGTTGTAGTAGTTGTAGTAGTTGTAGTAGTTGTAGTAGTTGTAGTAGTTGTAGTAGTTGTAGTAGCTGTAGTATAGTAGTTGTAGTATAGTAGTATAGAGTAGTTGTAGTATAGTAGTATAGAGTAGTATTATAGAGTAGTATTATAGAGTAGTAGTATAGAGTAGTAGTATAGAGTAGTAGTATAGAGTAGTAGTATAGAGTAGTAGTATAGTAATTGTATTATAGTAGTTGTAGTATAGTAGTATAGAGTAGTAGTATAGTAATTGTATTATAGTAGTTGTAGTATAGTAGTATAGAGTAGTAGTATAGAGTAGTAGTTGTAGTATCGTAGTTGTTAGATCCGCCATAGACAGGGCCCTGCCTATGAATGTAGTATGAAGCCTCTCAGTCCGATTGTTACAATGGCCATTACAAACACCGTGTCACGACCATCGTTGTATGAAGTACTATGATGGTCCTTTCGAATATTCTGGAACATACCTTACCATTGTTCTGGTGGAGAGTTTCTCGGAGCCACGTTTCTCTCAAAGTATATAAACCACTCCGGTTCTTCTCTTTAAGAAACTAGCATCGAGTACAAGATTAGGTTAAGACACCTTATAAAGAACGTAACAGTAGTTGTAGTATAGTAGTTGTAGTATAGTGGTTGTTATGTTCTTTAATACATTTATGCCCAACTTCTTATATTCGTTGATGGTTCCTCAAGAGAGGAACCGAGGTGGCTTATATAACTTTGAGAGAAACGTGTTACCGGAAAACTCTCCACCAGAACAATGGTACGGCTTGTTCTAGAATATTCGAAAGGAGCCATCGGAGCACTTCGTGCATAGATGGCCAAACGCCGTATCACCATTGTAACAATCGGACTGAGAGGCTTCATAATACCTTCATAGGCAGGGTCCTGCCTATGGCGGATCTAACAAGTATAGTAGTTGTAGTATAGTAGTGTTGTGGGATAGTATAATATAGTACAGTACTGTTAGATCCACCATAGGTAGTGCCCTACCTATTGAAGTATTTTAAAGCCTACTCTGTCTAATCTTAATAATGGCCACTTCAAGACGCTGTGCCCCAGCGTTCATCGCTATTGTTGTCGAGCTAAGACCCATGCACCATTATATAAACACCTCAGATTCCTTCCTTGGAGGAATCATCGGCGAATGAACATGTGGAGGGCGCTCTCTATAAAACGTAAAGAGTGTGCTATGCCTTACTTTGATAATTCTTGATGAAGATTCTCCTCCAGCAATAATAGATGTTGGAGAAGGTTCACTGTGATATCCTTGAGCTGAAGTGTTATTTAATTAATGAGAATATTGTCTGTGAGGACACATTAAGATATCCTTTAGTCCCAGACCCACCAGAAACAGTTCTCGTGTAATTCCTTAAGTATTCACATATCTTGAGACTACTATGAACTTTATAAATAGCCCTCAATATACTACACTGGACTGTACTTCTTGGTTATTGAAAGGACCACCTGAAGTACCCGAGATTAGGGTACATGATGAGTTAAGTAATCTACATATCATAGTAGTATAGTAGAGTAGAGTAGAGTAGAGTAGAGTAGAGTAGAGTAGAGTAGAGTAGAGTAGAGTAGAGTAGAGTAGAGTAGAGTAGAGTAGAGTAGTCTTGAATTATGTCAATCATGTCATTCATGGGTGAATGGACACTGTTGAGCCTAAAATGACTTCAGCACTTATAAGAAACTCTTGGGAGGAATTCAGATATCGAGGAGGAACATCACTGAATCCAGCGGATTACAGGATTACATTAACAAATCAAGAGAGGATCTGGTGAAGGTGGGATTAGGAATATTCAGACCCCGGGAAAGCATAAAGTGAGTCTTAGTGCGTGCTCTATGCTAGGAGAAGAGCTGAAAGAAACTGTGAACGATCAAAATACAGTTATATATAGAGAGGATCCCGCTCAAGTCTGAGAGGAACAATAATGGATAGAGGAAGACATGATATCTTTACTATGAGAGATTATAGAGCCAAGTCAGTATGAGAATAGTGTGTTCGGGGGATTCTTAGTATAGTATAGATACAAATAAGCATAGAAATGACTGAGATGAATACTAAAGTTCCACAATTATAGGATATCATTGGGATGTCATTGGGAGCTAATGACTCCAGTTTAGTAGTCTGTAGTCTTTAGTCTGTAGTCAGTCTGTAGTCAGTCTGTAGTCAGTCTGTAGTCTGTAGTCAGTCAGTAGTCTGTAGTCAGTAGTAGTAGTCAGTAGTAGTAGTAGCCAGTAAGAGTACTCTGTAGTAGTAGTCAGTAAGAGTACTCTGTAGTAGTAGTCAGTAAGAGTACTCTGTAGTAGTAGTAGTAGTAGTAGTCTGTCTGTAGTCTGTAGTCTGTAGTAGTCTATAATAGTAGTAGTAGTCTATAGTAGTAGTAGTAGTAGTAGTCTGTAGTAGTAGTAATAGTAATAGTAGTAGTAGTAGTAGTAGTAGTAGTAGTCAGTACTAGTCAGTACTAGTAGTACTAGTAGTCAGTAGTGTAGTAGTGTAGTAGTAGTAGTAGTAGTCAGTAGTAGTAATAGCAATAGTAATAGTAGTAGTAGTAGTCAGTAGTAGTAGTAGTAGTAGTCAGTAAAAGTACTCTGTAGTAGTCAGTCTGTAGTAGTACTAGTAGTCAGTAGTGTAGTAGTAGTAGTAGTAGTAGTCTGTAGTCTGTAGTCTGTAGTCTGTAGTCTGTAGTCAGTCTGTAGTCAGTCAGTAGTCAGTCAGTAGTCAGTAGTAGTAGTAGTAGTAGTAGTAGTAGTAGTAGTAGTCAGTCTGTAGTAGTAGTAGTAGTAGTCAGTAAGAGTACTCTGTAGTAGTAGTAGTAGTAGTAGTCTGTAGTAGTCTGTAGTCTGTAGTCAGTAGACAGTAGTCAGTCTGTAGTCTGTAGTAGTCTGTAGTCAGTCGTAATAATAGTAGTCAGTAGTCAGTCAATAGTCACTCAGTAGTAGTAGTAGTAACAGTAGTCAGTCGTAATAATAGTAGTCAGTAGTCAGTCAGTAGTCAGTCAGTAGTAGTAGTAGTAATAGTCTGTAGTCTGTAGTCTGGAGTCTGTAGTAGTAGTCTGTAGTAGTATTCAGTAAGAGTACTCTGTAGTAGTAGTCAGTAAGAGTACTCTGTAGTAGTAGTCAGTAAGAGTACTCTGTAGTAGTAGTCAGTAAAAGTACTCTGTAGTAGTAGTAGTAGTAGTCTATAGTAGTAGTAGTAGTAGTCAGTCTGTAGTCAGTCTGTAGTAGTAGTAGTAGTCAGTCTGTAGTAGTAGTAGTAGTCTGTAGTAGTAGTAATAGTAATAGTAGTTGTAGTAATAGTAGTGGTAGTAGTTGTAGTAGTAGTAGTAGTAGTCTATAGTAGTAGTAGTAGTAGTAGTAGTAGTGTGTAGTAGTAGTAGTAGTAGTAGTAGTAGTAGTAGTAGTACTCTGTAGTAGTAGTAGTAGTAGTACTCTGTAGTAGTAGTAGTAGTAGTAGTAGTAGTAGTAGTAGATGTGGAATGCTTACTGCTATTAGTATGAGAGCTAAGGTAGGTAAGAGATATCTCACAGTTAACACATTTATCACCAGAGGTGATCTTGCCTTGATTATTGCTTTTGAATTGAATACGTCGTGACCATTGGTTACGGTATAATGAGCTCCTTCTCTTTATTAGGGTTTTCTCCAAGAACCAGACCCACCAAAAATCCTCTACTGGTAATACTATACTGGACGCTCATACTCCGCCAGGAGGAATCGCTTCTACTGAATACTTATCTTGAAGAGACTGAGGTCTATTTTATATATTAAGACTGATTCACTGGATCTAGTATTTTTGGTGGTTGTAGTGGTCTTTTCTAGTAGTTTTAGTGGTTTTAATGGTCTTTTCTAGTAGTTCTAGTGGTTTTAATGGTCTTTTCTAGTAGTTCTAGTGGTTGAAATGGTCTTTTCTAGTAATTCTAGTGGTTGTAATGGTCTTTTCTAGTAGTTCTAGTGGTTGAAATGGTCTTTTCTAGTAATTCTAGTGGTTGTAATGGTCTTTTCTAGTAATTCTAGTCGTTTAGTGGTCTTTTCTAGTAGTCTTGGTGAATGTAGTGGTCTTTTCTAGTAATTCCAGCGGTTGTAGTGGTCTTTTTGGAGTGGTAGGTAGATGGGAGTCTAGGATCACGTGCATATATAATCGCATATCACATGACCTTCCACGTGACCTTAAGCACCCACCTCACGCTACATATAATACTACTTCGCGAGTGAGTTTGCTATCTCAACCATGGGCAAGAAGAGCAAGCAAAAACGCAACCGTCTTCGGAAGTTGACCCGTCTCAATTCGGACAAACAAGACCGCCGCTCTTTGCAGGACCCAACGGGTCTAGACCCCGAATCCAGGCTTCCTCTCACCGACCGTAACCTCCAGACCCTTTTGGAGCAGAATGCCCTGGCCTCCAGGTACACACCCATAGCACTCAATATGGACAGTTACACGCGAGACCAGGATTTACGCCGCCACAGTGCTTTTGAGCATGACCACGCTGACTTCAGTGTGCATAGTGGCGACTCCCACTCCATGGAGTTTGGCCAGCTGAATCCATCTCTGGACCATTCCAGTGATCTGACGTCATTGGACGATGTATGTTTCCCTGATTATTATGAGGCGTCCCGTGAGCAGAGTAAGCATGAGTGGCCTGAATTATCTGTTCTCCAAGACTATATTTTGGAGGAGTTCGACGACCTTAAGGATGATATGCAGGACGTGCCCGGGGGTGTCAATTTCCAAGAGCCTGTGGCCCGTCGTGTGAGTACCACCGAGAATAAGCAAAGGGGGACGTTGGGCATGATGCCTGTTTCCCAATTTGGCGATATTCTGCCCCATACGGAAGAAACGCCACTTCTTAACTCGGTGCATGTGGATGAAACGACATCTGTGCGTCTGAGTGGGCTGTCACTCCGTGTGCGGCCCAAACCAATCCAACCATGGGAAAAAAACGAACTGCAGATGGCCACGATTTTGAATAACCTGAACAACAAGAAAAGTGACCCTATATACAGGTTCACGTATTTCCGGGAAGATATCGACGGCACCATCCATTCACCTACTCTTTCGGGTCTTATCTCCGACAATGAGCCCCGCAACATGAAGGAGGAGCAGATCCACGATAAGCTCGCACACTTGTTCATGCCACGTGACTCGGCTGAAGATATCTCCATCCATACCAATGATGCAAACTCCAATCACATGGACAGCGACAAGGAGGTAAAAATGGATCTTAAATTAACAGATCTCTCCAAAATCACTGATAAGGGTTTGGACAGCTCGGTGAATGTGCCAGTTGAAGATGCGCACCATGCACCGTTCTGGCTTGATGTTCTAGACCCTACTGAAGAGGAAATGAAGGTGCTTTCCAAAACTTTTGGACTTCATCCTCTTACTACGGAAGATATTTTCTTGGGTGAAACCCGTGAAAAGGTTGAGTTGTTCCGGCAATACTACTTCATCTGCTTTACATCTTTTGATATAGTGTATGAGAGACGCAAACAACGGGCCATGGAAAACGAGAAGAAGATGAGCAAGATGCAGGAATACGGCAGTGACCACGACTACGATTTTCAAGATATAAGACACAATGGGCTTTGGAAAGCCATGAAGCAGGTGTTTCTGAAGAAATCCACCAGTGCTAGCAACAGGAGTGCATCCAAAGTGCTGAGTTCCAGCTCCAATGTTTCCCGGAACAAGAAGATCAGAAGCGGTGAATTATCACCTTTGAACATGTACATGATTATCTTCAAACATGGTGTTTTGACGTTTCATTTCAACGCTACTCCTCACCCGGTCAATGTACGCCGAAGAGCACGCATGCTTAAGGACCACTTGACCGTTTCCACGGATTGGATTTGTTATGCTTTAATTGATGACATCACCGACTCGTTTGCTCCCATGATCGATAGTATCGAGCTGGAGGTGTACCTCATTGAAGATGAGATTATGCGCATGCATTCGGGAGATTCCACTGATCTGGATCTGGACGACGACAACGACGATGATGGAACTTCGGGTTTCGGCTCCGCTTTCCCCCCACAAAATGACGTGTTCTACCGTCGCCAACGGTCTAAATCGGTGGTGGAGATTCCTGCTGGCCCGCAATTTCTCCGGAACAGACGCAAACGTGGCTCCAACGGCGATTTCGTCTCGCTAGGAAGTCTCCACAGCAAAAGCACCAAGACTTCCAGCACCAAGTCCACTCTGTCGAAGATTGTGGCATGGAAACGCAAGGGCGATATGTTACGGCGCATTGGAGAGTGCCGTAAACGGGTGATGTCGGTGATGCGGTTGCTTGGGTCCAAGGCTGATGTGATCAAGGGTTTTAGTAAGCGGTTCAATGAAAACGAATCCAATAGCTTCCCAAAGGAGCACTCCAAGCACCGCAACAACAACCGGCTGGCTTCGCGCCAGGAGATTCTCATGTACTTGGGAGATATCCAGGACCACATTGTGACCATGGTGCAGTCATTGAACCACTACGAGAAGCTCTTGGCCCGAAGCCACTCCAATTACTTGGCTCAGTTGAACATCGACATGACCAAGGTCAATAATGATACCAACGATATCTTGGGTAAGGTGACGATTCTCGGAACCATTGTGCTTCCTATTAATGTGGTGACTGGATTGTGGGGAATGAACTGCATTGTGCCAGGGCAGGACCACGAGGGCTTGACGTGGTTCTACGGAATTTTGGTGGCCATCACCATGTTTTCCGTGAGTTCCTACATCTACGCCCGCAAGGTCACGGGATTGTAAGCTCGCTGCAAACCATTACAAAAACCATTCCAAAGTTGGTACCCACAACTCGCTATGAAACGCGGCAAAGTGTTAGCGACAAGAACTGCTAACGACCACAACTCGCTTCCATTTACCCATACAAGAATCTAGACCGATAACACCAATCATGACTCGGTCGCTGGATCTGCTTGCATTGAATTTCAAGATAGACCCATGCGGGACTATGAAGTCACAGTCCTGCCATTAGAGCATAAACCAATCCAAGTGTAGAGAAACCACTCATTTGATGCACTGGATCAGTCTATCATAATACAGTGAAGGATACATTTGTGTATCTATACCCACCCTACACTACCATCCACACTAAAAATATCAGTATACTTCTGGGGTAACGCTGTATGCAGTACAATATACTGTAGAGAAACAAATCAAGTCATTAGTAAACACCAGTACCTCCACCTTAGTTAATATTGGTAGGTCTATCTCCCGGTATGTTCTCCCTCATTTGATATATATATTTTTGGTGATGTTATAAAATAGCTGGAGCTTGTAGTTTTATATTGGGGGAGAGTCATCACATGATTAGGGTCACGTGAGTAGCTACGCACCAGACAAGTTGATATCAGAGAATCAGACAAGAGCCCGCCACCCATGCGCACAACAATTTACTCCTATACACGGTATTTCAAAACCATTCAAACCAGGGCGGCAAAACGATTCAAACCATACTAGCAAAATTAAACAAACCAATATTTCAAAAAGTTTCGTACCCCTTCGCAAAGTCTTTTAAACCAAATGGCGTAATGTTTCCACACCAACGTTCATTAGAATTCAATATGCAGAAATGTTAAATCTTAAATCTTAAATATGGAATATTGCCCCATATTTACTACATTTGGGACAAAAGTCTTGCAGTACCAATCAAGGGTGAAAAACGAACAGAATTGAACTGGTTTAATTGTTATCCTGTATACAACAACTTGTTAGGGGTTTAAGAAACTTTTTGAATTACAGAGTTTTTCAAATCTATTCAAACCAGCGTGTCAAAATGTTTTAAACCAGCGCGACAAAAAGTTTCGTACTCTTTAGCATAGGCTTTCAAACCAAATGGACAAGTTGTTGTATACAGGATAACAAGGAAACCAGTTCTGTTCTGTTCTGTTCTGTCCTTTTTTCACTCTTGATTGGTATTGCAAGACTTTTGTCCCAAATGTAATACCATATGAGTCAATCGTCCAGATTTAAGATTTCCGAATATTGAATTCTAATAAAAGTTGGTGTGAAACATTACGCCATTTGGTTTGAACCATTCTGTCTTCTTGGTTTGAACCATTTTGTCATGCTGGTTTAAACCATTTTTTCTTCTTTGTTTGAAACATTTTGTCACGCTGGTTTGAATAGTTTTGTCACGCTGGTTTGAATAGTTTTGAAAAAAACTGTATGAATACAACTTGTTGAACATGTGAGACGTAGTGCTGACCTGTCTTTGCAGAAAATGTGTTACCTGCAGTACAGCTGAATTGGACAAGCCTTATAAAGTTCCGAAGAACGCATGAGTGCAGACTAGTATTGTAACTGGGTCTTGGCATCAGGTGGAGTCAGGTTTCACTTAAGACAAGTTATTACCAAGTCCACACCCCAAAGCAAGGAGTCCAAGGAATCCCAAGTATATATAGAGAGGATTCCGCTTAAGGTTGAGCGGCATCACGAGTAACCGGAATTTCACGGATTTCTTAGTACAGTTTAGGTGGTACTGTGAGAGATACCAGTTTTTGTGACAGAACTCAACCGGATGCTTCCTTCAAAGATCACCCTACACACACGGAAGGCAGTTGGATCCACCATCAACACCACCATGCCAAGGAAGAATTGGAGGACAAGTCAAGGGCTGGAACTGTGGGAATCATTCCTGTTTCTTCTAATGCAACTCACCACCGCAAGGTAAGTAGCAATGATCCATTGGCACCTCCTACTCATGGAAATTCTTCTCCTACTCATGGAAATTCTTCTCCTACTCATGGAAATTCTTCTCATGCTCATGGAAGTTCTCTCATGCTCATGGAAATTCTCTCATGCTCATGGAAATTCTCTCATGCTCATGGAAATTCTCTCATGCTCATGGAATTTCTCTCATGTTCATGGAATGCCCAAGACACTCGAGCACACTCACTCGGCATCCAAGCTTGGAAGCGAAGTGTTCACTTTGGTGGCAGTTGTGGGAGAACTAGATGATACTTGAGCCGAAGCTTTGGCTCAGGATGCTGTCACTTCTTTGACAGGCAGAAAGGACATTCCAAACTCGACGGAGTTAAGAATTGATTCACGCAGTGGGTCTATTACTGACCAGAACGGGACAACTAAGAATTAAAGAATGAACAAAGATACAAACCTTACTTATTATGGACTTAAGTATAACGAAGTCCAATTTAACTAGATGGCACTTATATGCAGTATATACGTTTAACTAGACACCATATACAGTGTTTTTCAAAACTATTCAAACCAGCGTGCCAAAATGTTTCGAACCAAGAAGACAAAATGTTTTAAATCAGCGCGACAAAAAGTTTCGTACTCCTTAGCATAGTCTTTCAAACCAAGTGGACAAGTTGTTGTATACAGGATAACAAGGAAACCAATTCTGTTCAGTTCAGTCCTGTCCTTTTTTCACTTGGTACAAGACTTTTGTCCCAAATGTAGTACCTTATGAGGCAATCGTCCAGATTTAAGAATTCAGAATATTGAATTCTAATAAAAGTTGGGGTGAAACATTATGCCATTTGGTTGAAAGACTGTACGAAGGGGTACGAAACATTTTGTCTTCTTGGTTCGAAACATTCTGTTGTGGTGGTTTGAATGGTTTCGAAAAATACTCTAGATCAGTCAGGCTGATAGGTCTTGAAATCATTCAGGCTGATAGTTAATGAAATGGATTATTCAGACTGACAAGTCATGAAATCAGTCAGGCTTACAAGTCATGAAATAGATTATTCAGGCTGACAAGTCATGAAATGGATTATTCAGACTGACAAGTCATGAAATCAGTCAGGCTTACAAGTCATGAAATAGATTATTCAGGCTGACAAGTCGTGAAATGGATTATTCAGACTGACAAGCCATGAAATGGATAATTCAGGCTGATAGGTCATGAAATCAGTCAGGCTGATAGGTCATGAAATCAGTCAGGCTGATAGGTCTTGAAATCAGTCAGGCTGATAGGTCTTGAAATCAGTCAGGTTGATAGTTAATGAAATGGATCAGTCAGGTTGATAGTTAATGAAATGGATTATTCAGACTGACAAGTCATGAAATCAGTCAGGCTTACAAGTCATGAAATAGATTATTCAGGCTGAAAAGTCGTGAAATGGATTATTCAGACTGACAAGTCATGAAATCAGTCAGGCTTACAAGTCATGAAATAGATTATTCAGGCTGACAAGTCATGATAAATGATTTAGTCTGATATGTCATGAAATAGATGATTCAGACTGACAAGTCATGAAATGAATTATTCAGTCTGATAGGTCAAGAAATAGATCAGTCATGCTTATAGGTCATGAAATGAATTATTCAAACTGACAAGTCATGAAATAGAAAGTCAGGCTTTTCCCCGGTATTAAATCAAGATTCTGAAAGCTAGTATTTTTCAATTCTTCTTATTTTTTTTTTTTACCTTTTAGTGATTTCTCCCTAACTCATAGATGGGTGCATCGTAGTCACGGGTTGAACCAAAACAACATTTCTTCCGTGTTAGAACTGAACAGTATCCCTGGCCTGTTAGTCTTTTTTTCATGTACTATATTCACTTCTAATCTATTATTCCATTTTCTACTACTAATCTGCTTCACTCTGTACCACCATAATGCCTCAAATATTAGATCCACCAAAAAGTCTCTTAATGATAATACTACACTGGAGTCTCATAATCATCAATAGGAAAAAGTTACACTATGATGTCCGTCTCTTATAGTATGACCCATCTCCTGAACAATATACCATAGTCAATTTTTGGGACACCTGATGCCCCAACACTCGTTGCAGATTTGGCTTCACTGTCTAAACTTGACTGGTCTCTAAACTTGACTGGTCTCTCTACACTTAAGTGGTCTCTAAACTTGACTGGCTTCTCTCAACTTGACTGGTCTCTCAACTTGACTGGTCTCTCTACACTTGACTGGTCTCTAAACTTGCCAGGTCTCTCTACACTTAACTTGCCTCTCTACACGTGACTGGTCTCTCTAAACTTAACTGGTCTCTCTCAACTTAACTTGCCTCTCTACACTTGAAGAAGATCTCATTCAAAGTCTCATCAGATGGTGCCTTCGAATGAAATGCATTATTATCCAGGGTCTAATCAACATTCTCCACATCCACATCAACAACAACAACAACAACAACAACAACAACAACAACAACAACAACAGCGAGATTCGAAATATAACCACGGAAAATACGATGAAAATTCTCTTTCTGGCCTGCCAAACTTGATTATTGAATATTTTGTTGTTGCACCCAGTCACATACGCACTAATGTTACGTGACTAGCACTCTATCGAAATTTATTTTTCTTTGAAAAAAAAAAAAAAAAAGGAGTAGAGTATATAGAGTAGGGTAATTAAAGTAGAAAAATTGTCTATTATAAAACCCTTGATTTCTAAATCCATCACGCTCCAAAAAAAAATTGCATCTTACAATTAATGGTTTACCATGGCCTGCATATACTCCTCTATATAAGTAAAGTTCCACTAAATCATTCACTAAATCATTCACTGAATCATTCACTAAATCATTCACTGAATCATCTACTGAATCATCTACTGAATCATCTACTGAATCATCTACTGAATCATCTACTGAATCATCTACTATTCTATATACTACGGCTCTACACCAATGTATAGTGTTACTACACTCTCCCAATCTATACTATCACACTATACTATCACACTATGCTATCACACTATACTATCACACTATACTATCACACTATACTTGCTAGATTCCGGTTACGTCAGGTACTCTAGTTACTATGTTTATTCGCCGATGGATTCCCAATAAGTGGGAATTCGAGTCCCTTATATAGCTAGCGGTTCAACAATCAGAGTGGAGTAGGGTGGTTAACGCCAGGTCACGAGGTAAGGTGAACTCGATGAGGTCAAGTCACGGGTGAAGGTGCCATGGGTGAGTCAATAGCCATTGTATCAGGCAGAGAGGTTGCATAATATCTCAATAGGTAGGGCACTACCTATGGTGGATCTAACAATACTATCACACTATATTATCACACTATACTATACAGTGTTTTTCAAATCTATTCAAACCAAAGCGACAAAATGATTCGAACCAAGACAGAATGGTTCAAACCAACTTTATTAGAATTCAATATTCTGAAATCTTAAATCTGGACGATTGACTCATATGGTACTACATTTGGGATAAAAGTCTTGCAGTATTAATCAAGGGTGAAAAACGGACAGAACTGAACTGAACTGAACTGGTTTCCTTGTTATCCTGTATACAAAAACTTGTCCATTTGGTTTGAAAGATTGTGGGTACGAAATATTTTGTCACGCTGGTTTGAACCATTTTGTCTTGTTGGTTCGAAACATTTTGGCGCGCTAGTTTGAATAGTTTTGAAAAACACTGTAAGGAGGCCTTCGCGACAAACTTCCATTAGATAATAAATCCAATCTCTCTACAGAGGGAGACATGCCAAGATGCCTCCCAAAACTAGACCCACCAAAACCTTCTCGTAGTGATAAAGAGAATCATACTACTTCAGAAGTGAATACTACTTCAGAAGTGAATACTACTTCAGAAGCGACACTTCAGAAGCGAATACAACTTCAGAAGCGAATACTTCTTGTGAAGTGTTCACTTATCTAGATGAGACTATGAGATCCATATCCTACAGCAAAAAGGGTCCTCTGGATCTTGAACCATGGTTACTCTACGGGCCGCCTGATTCCCCAGCCCTTCTAGCTGATAGGGAATTATCGAATCTACACCTTATTATCCTGTATACAACAACTTGTCCATTTGGTTTGAAAGACTGTACGAAGGGGAACGAAACATTTTGTTGCGCTGGTTTGAAACATTTTGTTGCGTTGGTTCGAATCGTTTCGCCGTGCTGGTTTGAAACATTTTGTTGCGTTGGTTTGAATCGTTTCGCCGTGCTGGTTTAAAACATTTCGCCGTGCTGGTTTGAATAGTTTTGAAAAACACTGTACTGTACTACTTTAGTACTGCACGCTATACGCACCAGACAAGCTGGTATCAGACGACTAGACAAGGGCCTGCCACGCACCACGCTACGTACTGTTAACTTAATTCGCGCATTCCTTCACCACCATAACTAGACTACTAGAATCAATCACAACTAAACTACCGGAATCAACCACAACTAAACTACCAGAATCAACCACAACTAAACTACCGGAATCAATCACAACTAGACTACCGGAATCAATCACAAATAGACTACTAGAATCAACCACAACTAGTCTACCGGAATCAACCACAATTAGACTACCGGAATCAACCACCACCTCAAATAATACTACTAAATCTTACTAGTATATCTACAACCACCACTAGTTCCACCGCTGCAATTACCAAAATGAGTCTTCAGATGACCCTTATTTTCGGGTTACTTTCTATTCAAATGACCCTTCTTGCCATTCTCCTTGTTCCATTGCCCCATGTGATGAGGGCCCGGATCGTTGATGCCTGGCGCTTTGCTCGTCGTCAGAGCAATTACCTGGTGGGTCTTATTTTCACCCTTGTGATGATGGTGCTTCAATTTCTTGATTGCTTGCAAAAACTCCAGAGATTCAATTACTCCAACGAAACTCCGGGTTCTTCTGCTGCTAGAATGCCTGGTGGCTTGCTGTCGGAGCAACTTGCATCCAAGTTTTATGCCCAACGGAACTTGTACATTAGCGGGGCCGTGCTTTACTTTGGCATGTCTTTGCATACGGTTTTGTCGATTCTCGAGAAGTTGGTTGTGAAGGAAGAATTGTATAGACAACACGTGAGCGATCTGGACTCGCTGGAGGTGACTGACTTGAAGCTGCAGATTGCGAAGAGGGAGCTTGATATTGCTGCCATGAAGAAACAGTTGAATGGTGTTCAGACCGCATACAATGCTTTATCGGAGTCTGCTCCTCGTTCCAAAGATGATTGAACATGTGAGTGACATCAGCTTAGAATTGGGTAAAACTGGCTGAAACCAGCTTAAAATTGGGTTAAAGTGGGTGAAACCAGGTTAGAATCGGGTAAAACTGGGTGAAACTAGGTTAGAATCGGGTTAACACTGAGTTAACACTGGGTGAAGCTGAGTTAGAACTGGGTTATAACAAGGTGAATTTGGATATCTAAGTATTTTGGATGCGTTGATGTGCTTCTGTGTTGAAACTGGGTTGAAATTGAGCGGATACTGGGTGAAAATGGGTGCTCTGAGTCTTCTGAATTGGTTTCTGAGATAACCTGAATTAACTTAACTGTTCTGAATTATGATGAGTTACCCTGAATCCTGAATTAACTTTAGTTTTTTGAGTTCTCGGAATATTCTGGTGATCTGGGAACCTGATCTGGGATTCTGGGATTCTGGAATTCAAGGTATTATGAGTATGTGGATTGTTTTGGGTGCGAGAAACTAGTGATGATCGAGACTGTGACTTCCTTGCTTCTAAAATATATGGAAATATGGAAATATGCAAATATCATCCAAATGCCATATCCTGGTATCACTCAAATACCCTTATATCATCCAAATTACCTTATATCACCCAAATACCCTTATATCACCCAAATATCCTTTTATTCTATCCAATATCGTATAAACTAAATGTACCTAGTAGTTCCTATAAATATATTCCCATAAACACTATCCCACACTAATGCTATGTAGTCTATTAAAATCCATCGAGCAATACTATTATAGCACTACTTACTTCTACTGTACTCCTCCGAGACTGAAGTGTACTACTAAGATATAGTACTAGTGCAATATGGTGAAGGGGGTATTTTAAGTTCCACAGTGCTTCCAGTATACACTAATGTAAGTCAGTAAGTCAGTAAGTCAGTAAGCCAGTAAGCCAGTAAGCCAGTAAGCCAGTAAGCCAGTAAGCCAGTAAGCCAGTAAGCCAGTAAGCCAGTAAGCCAGTAAGCCAGTAAGCCAGTAAGCCAGTAAGCCAGTAAGCCAGTAAGCCAGTAAGCCAGTAAGCCAGTAAGCCAGTAAGCCAGTAAGCCAGTAAGCCAGTAAGCCAGTAAGCCAGTAAGCCAGTAAGCCAGTAAGCCAGTAAGCCAGTAAGCCAGTAAGCCAGTAAGCCAGTAAGCCAGTAAGCCAGTAAGCCAGTAAGCCAGTAAGCCAGTAAGCCAGTAAGCCAGTAAGCCAGTAAGCCAGTAAGCCAGTAAGCCAGTAAGCCAGTAAGCCAGTAAGCCAGTAAGCCAGTAAGCCAGTAAGCCAGTAAGCCAGTAAGCCAGTAAGCCAGTAAGCCAGTAAGCCAGTAAGCCAGTAAGCCAGTAAGCCAGTAAGCCAGTAAGCCAGTAAGCCAGTAAGCCAGTAAGCCAGTAAGCCAGTAAGCCAGTAAGCCAGTAAGCCAGTAAGCCAGTAAGCCAGTAAGCCAGTAAGCCAGTAAGCCAGTAAGCCAGTAAGCCAGTAAGCCAGTAAGCCAGTAAGCCAGTAAGCCAGTAAGCCAGTAAGCCAGTAAGCCAGTAAGCCAGTAAGCCAGTAAGCCAGTAAGCCAGTAAGCCAGTAAGCCCTAAAGAATATAACCTGAGTCCTACTATTGTTGCACTCTCCTACAGTGTGATGCTAATGGTCTCGTGTGATATATGCACTACCAATATTTAAATAGTAGTACTGAGTTCTTCTATTATACTACTGGAGTTCTGAATTGTACCATTAGAATCATTATGAGGATATGTATAGGATACTATGATTATTACTGACTATTACTGACTATTACTATGACTGTGTTAGGTCCGCTATATGCAGGACCATGCCTATGAAAGTATTATGAAGCCTCTCAGTCTGATTGTTATAATGGCCAGGCCATCGTTGTATGAAGTACTATGATGGCCATATTCTAGAACATTCTGGAACAATTCTTACCATTGTTTTTGTGGAGAGCTTTTCGATGCCACGTTTCTCTCAAAGTATATAAGCCACTCCGGTTCCTCTCTTGAGAAACCATTAACGAACAAAGATTTAGTTAGGCATAAATGTATTAACGAACATAACAACAACCACTCTGTTATACTATTAAACCTTATATTACTACTCGACTATACCAGATTACCTTACCACCACTATACTGCTAGACATTATTTACTGTTAGATTTTGTATGAGTAGTTCTCTACCAATCGGGGATTGAGACCACTTGACCAGTTAATCTGAGTTGGTTTGTCGGTTCGTCGGGTTGTTGGTTTGTCGGTTTGTCGGTTTGTCGGTTTGTCGGTTTGTCGGTTTTTCGGTTTTTCGGTTTGTCGGTTTGTCGGTTTTTCGGTTTGTCGGTTTTTCGGTTTTTCGGTTTGTCGGTTTGTCGGTTTGTCGGTTTGTCGGTTTGTCGGTTTGTCGGTTTGTCGGTTTGTCGGTTTTTCGGTTCGTTGGTTCGTCAATTCTACACCCCTTTTAGTTCCCCGTTACTACGGATTACTCTTCTGTAGAGTATTTAAGTATGGCCGATTCCTCTTCCTGAGGAAGCCTCAACGAATATACTTTCTAATGAGTATAAATATACTATACTACTATACCAATGTACTACTATACCAATGTACTACTATACCAATGTACTACTATACTATACTACTGTACTATACTACTGTACTATACTACTGTACTACTATACTACTATACTACTATACTACTATACTACTATACTACTATACTACTATACTACTATACTACTATACTACTATACTACTATATTACTATATTACTATTGTTATATTCTTGTTATGACGTTAAGTACTAAGTTACCTTTATTCGTTGATGATTCCTCAAGTGAGGAATCTGAGCTACTTTTTTAGTGTTTTCAAGAGCCGAGATCGCCTTAGCGATCATTGATGTACTCACCGCAGTTCTTGCTCGTACTCCGTACATGAAGGCTGAGTAGAAGCCTGAGTAGAAGCCTGAGTAGAAGCCTGATTAGGAGACTGAGTAGAAGCCTGATTAGGAGACTGAGTAACAGTGGCCATTGTGTCAGACAGAGAGGTTTCATAATATCCCTAAAGGTAGATCCCTACCTATGGTGGGTCTGACAACTATACTACTCTACTATACTACTATACCACTGTACTATACTACTCTACTACTCTACTATACTACTATACCACTGTACTATACTACTCTACTACTGTACTATACTACTCTACTACTCTACTATACTACTATACCACTGTACTATACTACTGTACTATACTACTGTACTATACTACTATTAGATCCGTCATAGACAGGGCCCTGTCCATGAAGGTATTATGAAACCTCTCAGTCCGATTGTTTCAATGGCCATTGCAAATGCCGTATCACTATCATCGTTGTATGAAGTACTATGATGGTCCTTTCGAATATATAGAACAATCCTTACCATTGATCTGGTGGAGAGTTTTTCGGTGCCACGTTTCTCTCAAACTATATAAGCCACTCCGGGTACTCTCCTTGAGGAAACAGCAACGAGTACAAGATTAGGTTAAGACGTTATGAAGGACATACCAATACCACTTCTATACCACTTCTATACCACGACTATACCAGTTACTATAGCACTATACATCGCTATAAAACTAATCACTATACATTATACCTATTACAAACTACAACACACACTATACTACACACTACACTACCCGTGATACACTATACTATTCACGATATACGATACCATTCTTCTGTCAGGTCCACTATCCACTGTATACTATACTACACACTACACAACTCACTACTATACTCACTACTATACTCACTACTATACTCACTACACTACTCACTACTCTACTCACTACACTACACACTACACTACTCACTACACACTACACTACTCACTACACTACTCACTACTATACTCACTACACTACTCACTACTATACTCACTACACTACTCACTACTATACTCACTACCCTATATACTACACTACTCACTACTATACTCACTAC
>NLAO01001611.1:0-13958 GCA_002370835.1 Metschnikowia continentalis | reverse complement strand
TAGGAATTTAGCAGATTTGGTTACGCAAGGTTTGAATCATGAACGTTGGAACTGCAGAGTATTACAGGACAATAGAGATGAATCAGAAGGTGTTTCATCTGAGGGGGAGTGTTGAACGTGAAGAATCAGTACATCGGAGATGTACTGCACGTTCTATGTGACTGCATGTAAGCAGGACAGATGAAACAGTGATATGCAGGAATATGCGATGAGTGGACGACGTCCCGCGAAAAAGGGAGCGGGTGGCAACGAGATAGAGGAGCACACGGTATTTTATGAGAGTTCTTAGTATAGTTTAGATACAGATAAGAATAACCGCTCCAGTTTATGCGTTAGTAGATGGCAAAGCTCAACAATTTTTTCTCCCAAAGTTTTTTTTTTTTTTCTTTTTTCTTTTTTCTTTTTTCTTTTTTGTTTTACATCCTCAACCTCTTTTATTTATTATAGATACATAGTTTTTTTTAAATTATGGTGATACCAGTCCTGTAGTATGTGTTATATACACCAGTCTGACAGTCCGAAACCAGGGTTTTCACAAGCTTAGGTGTGGTTCGCTTAGATGTGGTTCGCACGCTTAGATGTGGTTCGCACGCTTAGATGTGGGACTGTGATAAGACAAACTTTGACTCCTTCAATATGCACAGATATGCACTGACTCCTCTCACGTCAATCCAGACACATTCAAATGTGTTTATTTCAGTAGTAATAATTACTGAGGTCATCTCAATTCGTCTTAACCCAAATAGGAATGATCATTACTATGAACATCTCAGGATTTCTCAGGATTACTCATTCTCTATGTATTAAACTCTTTTGAAAGACTCAAAATTCCGTAACTGTCAATAAACGGTGACTTTTATCTATCAGTGGTGTGGGAATATTGGAGAGGTGCAGAATTTGCCTGACTTCTTTTGCTCGACTATTGTGGTGGCCCAATTAGGCAACTACCTAAAACTTCAGACGCACCGGCCAAATCATCTTTGCAAGCATGTTGATCGGGTGCCTGCATCAAGGGACATCTAAAGATGATTTGGAAAGTATTTAAGATGGTCCTAAATCCCATTTCCTCTCTTCTTTTTTTTTTTTTTTGTATCATCTCTCAACTACAAAAATGGCTGCTCCTCAACAACAATCTAAGAAATCCACCTCTGCTCCTAAGGATAACTTCTGGACCCTCAAAACCAAATACGGATGGTCTCCAGCTTGTGTCATTGCTTAAACAATATTAAAGTTTTAAAGTTAGTGATATAGTCTAGAAATGAATCAATCAGTTGGTCATAAAGTCATAAAGTCATTGGTCACGTGACCCTTAGACTAACCTTAAATCACGACTCTGATACCTTTCGATGTTTACTTAGATAAATTTATTTTCATTTATCGATTAATAAATATTTAATTTATCATATTGTAGATTAATTTACTTCATGCTTGCTGAAAATAATTATATGTCTGGGTGAGTATTGTTAATGTGACAGGATACCAAGGCTATTTATTTAACGAATAGGTTACAAGTTCAAAAAATCTGCCAATAGAAGACCAAAAAAGGAATCAATTTACATACAGTATAGTATATAAGTCTTTAAATTTATGACTTTTTGGTTTAATGGTGATTATAGTTAGTACGTTGAATAGTTAATGTATTGTCCTGCACACAATCCCCCATTTTCGTCAACTATTACACCGTCAACAATCAATTCCCACAAGCTAAACGAATTAGAATTTCGTCTAATAAGCTCATCACTAAGATTTCTATCTAAAATCATATAGTCAGAATGACCATGATTACCGGTTACCAACTGGTGGTGGGTGTCATTCCAGTCAGAGCCGGCACGTGAGCTATTTAATATACTGTAGAGGTCAAGTTTTGGTTAAATCAAAGAAATAAAACCACATATTAATTCTTTACTTATTTATAACTAAAATAAAAGTACTAGCTATTCATTTCTCATTACATATTTCTCGTGACATATTTCTCGTGACATATTTCTCGTGACATATTTCTCGTGACATATTTCTCGTTACAAGAGTACACCGTCAGATCAATTTTTAATTTCTACAATTCACAACAATTGAAAGCCAATTATCTAAAGATAAGTCCGTATTTGACGGTATCTTCTCGTGTATTAAACCCATTCAGCTCAACACTAGACTCCCTCGGTAATTACCCTTCCAATATCCACTTACAGCCTATAAAGTCTTGGATTTCCTGGTTATTTCCATTTATCACCAATTCTTCAATCTTCAATTTCAGCCTTCAACTTCTAACCCATTTCCCTCTTTTTTACTATGAAACTCTCTCTCCTTACTCTCACTCTTCTTCCTGCTGCTTATGCTGCACCAGCTCAACTTCAACCAGATGATAAACAGAACCAAAAGATAGTGGACGTAATTGGAAAAATGACCAATAATTTGCTTCTTGATACCGAGAAATTTGCTGAGATGAACGGTATGTTATTGGAGGATATGGTAACTGTTCCTGGTGTTACAGTCAAGTCTAATAATCCAAACCGGATGGAGAGAAGAGGATGGAGAGATTACCTCCCTTTGGTCAAGAGTCTTACCAAGAACGTTTTGGCAGGCGTGGGAGGGGTCTTAGAGGTCACCGGTTATGGTGAAGTGGCCGATATAGTTCGTGTGGTCGAAGGGTTCTTGTGATCCCGAGATCCAAACTACATATACTTTAATTGCTACCAGATTTAGTATAATTAAAAGAAATGGAAGTATGTTGAATTTAGTAGCTTCAAAATTTGTGGTTTAAAAAAAATAATTTTTTAGAAGGTCCAAACGAACGATTTTTCATATGCATATAGCTGTGCGAAACTATGAGCTCACCATAATATACCAGAAATAAGAATCACATCTCACTAAAATATCTCTTGATAATTTTTATTAGCTCTCCATATACACTAGTCTTTAAATACACTAGTCTTCAAATACACTAGTCTTCAAATACACTAGTCTTCAATACACTAGCTCCCCAAATAAACTAGTCTTCAAATACACTAGTCTTCAAATACACTAGCTCCCCAAATACACTAGCTCCCCAAATAAACTAGTCTTCAATACACTAATTAAACCCATTTTTTAATACCCCACAGTAACCACAAAGTGCCATAATTGGAGTGCCTGACTGAACTATAGTGTACTCAACAATAGGTTTTTTTATCACATTGTTGGATCCACCATACCTAGTACCCTACCTATTGAGGTATTTTGAGCCTACACTGTCTAATCCTAACAATGGCCATTTTGAGAGTCTGCGGCTCAACATCGTGAGATGTTGGGAGGTCGTTCATCGCTATTGTTCACGTGCTAAGTCGCACACCCTCTCCTCTGAAAAGTATTTAAGTACCTCAGATTCCTCCCTTGGAGACATTATCGGCGAATGAACATAGGAACCAGAATACCTGACGTTAATTGGAGTATAACACACATCTAAACGTTCAGATTCAGTTCTAAGAAATTGCCTCTAAAACATTGAGTATCAGATTTACACTTCTTTACTGACAATATTACATCAAATCTGGTTGCCTAGTATCAATGATGATAATATACCTTGGAATTACATTTCAGACGGGTGAGTATCTAAACTCAGTAGATACTGTAGAGTGTTTTTTTTTGGTTGATTTATTGGTACTGGTGTTCATATATGACTGACTCGTATATAACATAAAAAGTCAAAAGGTCAAATAATGGGTTATAATACCTATTTTGAATCCTCAGGAAGTGCGATTGGCTTTTTCTTCGACAGACAAGTTTTTTTGGTGAAGCATACTTTGGAGGGGTTTGGTTCGTAAAGGAGTCGTACCAAACCAAGTCGTAATAAAGAAACGGGGAGTAGGCGGTTTTGGAGGACTAGTTAAGGTTTTCATAAACTTCTCGAGCTCTTTTAAGTACTCCCAAAAACGTATATCCTCTGGTATAACATCTCCAGTGGTAGTGTTGTACATGTAGAGGTAGAGATCGGCCGGAACACAGTATGTTTTTTTCATGTAACTGATAAGGCGCAAGGATTTGGGGCCAGAACAAGAGTAGAATTGTCCATTCTGGATCCGTAGCTTTTCATCTAGTTTCAATATTGGTCTCCGAAAAGGATGGGGAAAGGAGTCAGAGGTAGGTGAAAACCGAAAGCACTGGACATCAGTTTCGTATGTGCAACAAAGTCTACCAAAATCCAAAAAACACTCTGTGGGAGTGGCCGATAAGTTTCCATGACTCATCACAAGGCCCAGCTTTGGCTGGAATTGCCCGGGGCCATACAGTTCAATTATTGGGCTCTCAAGAGGATCTTTCAGTGACCAGATGTGTGCAGAATCTAAGAAGGTCACTGGACTTAGGTGATTGTTGAATTTTGCATAGATCCTCAAAGATACGTTTAGGGGCTTTTAAAAAGCATTGAATGCAATACAAAGGGTTAAAAATAACGGGAAGGTTTTCATGGTGTTTAGTGTTTCTGGAAAAGGGTCCATACAGCCATTATTTATTATTTTTTGTCTTTTCTGAGACTCAAAAATATAACTTCTTCCACCAATCAAAGTTCTCAGAATCATGCATTATGTTGGGAACGATTGTCATGGAATCCATGATCATGCCTTTTTTCATGTACAATATCCTGTATAGATGGCCATGATCATTCCTTTTTTCATGTACATTGTTTTTCAAACCTATTCAAACCAGCGCGACAAAAACCACACTAGCAAAATGATTCAAACTAGCGCGACAAAATGTTTCGTGCCCCTTCGCACAGTCTTTCAAACCAAATGGACAAGTTGTTGTATACAGGATAACAAGGAAACCAGATCAGTTCCGTCCGATTTTCACCCTTGATTGGTATTGCAAGACTCCCGATTGTAGTACATATGAGGTAATCCCCAGATTTAAGATTTCAGAGTATTGAATTTTAATAAAAGTTGGTGTGAGACATTACGCCATTTGGTTTGAACCATTCTGTCTTCTTGGTTCGAAACATTTTGTCACGCTGGTTTGAAACCCTTTGTCACGCTAGTTTGAATCATTTTGTCGCGCTGGTTTGAATAGTTTTGAAAAACAATGTACATGTTGGAAAATAGCACCGAATAAGAGAGCGCACGGCGCCCTAGGCTTGCAGGGCACGTCGCTACTAGTTTCCCCACCCTTGGTTGTCCCGAAAACCAAGGGTCAGTGAAGGCCGACTCCCATATGTACAATGAGGCCTTATCTACACCTTTCATTAGTTAACTAATCGAATATCTCTACGTAGGAAGACATACCAAGATGCCTCCCAGATCCAGACCCACCAGATCTCCTTGTGCTGACATTGAGGCTCAGCCTATGTCTGAAGTAAACAATTCAACTCAAGTGTTCACTTATCTTGATGAAACAATGAGATCCGTATCTTATAGCCAAAAAAAACTTCTGGACCTTAAACCATGGTTACTCTATGGGCCATGTGATTCCTCCGCATTCCTAACTGAGCTGGAGTTAAAGAATCTACAGTACAATGTCGTGTATAGATGACCATGATGATGGTTACCCCTATTTAAACTATTGTTTTATTGAGATAATGACTTCCATCAGTACTTTTTTTTAGGTCAGGTTTTGACCCCAATCGAGTTTATCATTGTTTAAAATCTTCTCAATCCTTCATTGACTTTAACCTTTCTTGAACCTATGGTAATTCTGGGTGACTATTGGGTGGTTATTTCAGTCATGCTGAGTGCAAAATGGGCAAGAACTAATCAATTGTTCAAGATTAAATTAAGTAGCCGGAATTGTTTCAAATCCTCCTAAAAAAAACTTTCAGTCATCAATTATGCAACTAATATGCTCTAATACATAGACATTCATTATTTAGTCATGTATATAGACTAGTAGAAAGGATTCAGACCTGAATTCAATATGCATTTCATCATCTTTCCAGTCATCAACCCATCAGAAATTAAAATACAAAAGGCCTAGATTCATTGAATGGGTTTTTGAGAGAATTTCCTTGGATTTGACTGTATATTGGATATGGTGGATGTGTGCTGTACATCTAGTAGTGTCAGTTACGTAAATATAGGCAATATAGTGATGATCTCGTAATTAAACTTTCCATTAATCAAAAGAAATGTTTTTTCTGAGTGTTATGTTCTTTAATACATTTATGCCTAGCTTCTTATATTCGTTGATGGTTCCTCAAGAGAGGAACCGAGGTGGCTTATATAATTTTGAGAGAAACGTGTTACCGGAAAACTCTCCACCAGAAAAATGGAAGTATTGTTTCTGGAATGTTCGAAAGGGGCCATCGGAGCACTTCGTACATAGATGGCCAAACGCCGTATCACCATTGTAACAATCGGACTGAGAGGCTTCATAATACCTTCATATGCAGGGCCCCGCCTGTGGCGGATCTAACACTGAGACAATAATTAAACTTGGAAAGGCTTTGGGAGAATGTCATAAAACCAATTAGTGATGGTGCATTAAACGTGTGAAGTGGATGTTCCTTAAGGAAACCAGTGATGCTTAGTTGAGGACCGAAATCGGACCCAATAAAATATTCCACATGTTCCCAACGCTATTGTTATATAAATTCTTACACATATTTTAAAACAAACACATGTATTTTAGATTTACGGCTGATACAGCAGTGAGACATTGCGTTCTGGGTCGTGTGCCAACCAAAATTATCTATCGGCTTTATCTCTTTAACTCTCCTACTATTACACACTATAGCCTCTCCCACCACTTATAATTGAATGATTATAATGCTATATATCTAAATAAACAATCAATCAATCCAAGTCAGCTTACTATGGATGTCACATTGCTGATTGGGCAGGGATTTGGTGGTTGCAAAAAGGTCGTGTCTTGCTCATTTCCAGCATTTAGTACAATTTGCAACCCCATTTGCAGTCCACTTACTGCAAAATGCCACAAGCTTCAAAATATGGTGCGCGAACAATATTCTCACCTCCCACTAAGTGAAGCTCTCGAGTCACTACTTATACATATATTTACTCATTTACTTAAGCGTATGTAGAGAAGCTTGGTCACATAAATAAGCGTCCCATCAATGTGAAGAACTATCTTTACATACATTATAGGTGATAGATCCTAGCTGGACGTCTAATGTATACTACACCATACACCTTACGACTCTATTACTCTTATAATCATTGCTGTAAATCACTACTAAGATACTAAAAGTACTAACAGTACTTGATTCTGCAGACTAATCCTCCATTATGACAATCTACAGTACATTTACTCCATTACCATCACTATTATTACATAACTGTTAGATTCTTGTGTATTTTTCAGATGCTAAGTTATCTTTTTGATGATTCCCTCAAAACGAAGGAATCGGGCTACTTAAATAGTTGGCGGTGAAGTCAGCGTATCCAATCAGGTGTTTCTATGTGCTTGGCTTTTCAAGAATCACCATGGAGAATATTATACTGTATTGTCTTGATCTTCGGAGATGGATAGAACCGCAGACCTCGTGTTACCTGCACCTGCCATACCTTCGAGGGTCTGACTGCTATGCTCTTCGCCAATGGAAGCAGCTTTATGGCTCAAACTTGGATTTAAACGCACCGAAGAGCTTCCAGAAGTATTACTTTGATTTTGAGCACTGAGATGCTGGGCATGATTCGCAGAGGCCTGGCGGGCCTTTCTTATGTTAGCTTCATTTGGTCTCTTGGGAAGAACGAACCGCAGAGGACTGTCGCTTCCGGAAGACTCCACTGTGTTGTGACCCTCGGCCGTCTCGAAACTATCGGTGGAAAAGTTCATATTTTGAACCTTCCCCTTAGCTCCTGAAGATGCTTGCAGAGTCCCCAAAATCGCATGCTCCACACTGGCACCCGAATATGTTTTCTGGATACCTTCACTTGAATAGAGTCTATGTATTGTTTACTTATTCTGAAATACTAATAGGATGTATAATTATGAGCACTGATGCTGATCTGGTATGCGAGATAGTCTGGCCGGAATTGGTCGGAATTGAGGGTCGCGGTCGGAATTGTCCAACTACAGGACCTCCAAAAGTCCACCACGAAAAGATTATCGACTCAAAAACATATGAATTGTGAATTCCGGAATTCCAGGATTCCAATCAACTTATTTTTACAAAACAGAAGGGAAAAAAAAGGTCGTTTGCATTGGGCCTTTTTCCGCTGAGGTAGCCTGGTGCACTGGTGTTTCTACGCTTTCGCAACCCCGGTTTGCCACAGTTCCGGCCATGCTACCTAACCTTCACCAATGCCATATCAAGATCTGTACCCAAATTAAAATTAAACTAATTATGTACTGTATAAATGTTATCGTGGGAATTAGGAGAAAACAAAAGTTGTAGTAGGTACAGTAGTGGATTGTTTTTCAGTTGGACTAGAGTGTCAAACATGGATATACCTTCCAGATAGTTGTGGCTGGACTGGATCCTCATAGAGTATGGTGATTGCTAAAGTCTGATACATAATCAATTGACCACCTCTTGAGCATAATAAGAGTCTTTGGGTGATACCTCTTTATGTACACATACTCGGTGGCTACCCAAGAGGGTAATTGCCAAAGAAAGTGCCTGACAAGAGATGGGTAAACATAGGCTCAATTACCGGACGGGTCTTGTGAGATCCATATTATTAGGTTACTTTGTTTATTTGCCGATGATTCCCCAGAGGGAGGAATCAGGCTAGGGAGGGATCAGGCTAGGGAGGAATCACGCTAGGGAGGAATCAGGCTAAAGACGAATCAAGCTAGAGAGGATTCGGGCTACTTAATAGTTGATAGTGGGTAGCTTAGTCAGCTGGTCATTGCTAGTGTTATGTGCTTGCGGGAAACGTCTTCACATACATTCTGGTACCTCGTTCAATAATGGTAGAGGAACTGCTTTATGGAATAGTCATCGTTAGGATTAGACAGTGTAGGCTTCATAATACTGAAATAGCTAGAGTACTGCACATGGTGGATCTAAAAAGTACTAATACTCATGAATATGAGATCCTTGAAAATCAAGTCAACTTGGTACCAGGGAAAAAGTTGAGTTGACCACAAGTCTCTAGTAGAAAAATGTTGTATTAAAAATTTCTATCAAATCATATCTTAGTGTTCGTTTTATTGACAATTTGGTTTCTCACAAGTTGGATTGCTTTATACACAGGAACTAACCTTGTAGATCCTTTAACGCCAGATCAGCAACGAGAGTTGCTGCATCAGGAGGTTCATTAATTAACCAGGGTGACACATCCAGAGTATGTATCTTACTGTAGGACACTGATCTCATAGTCTCATCAAGATATGTAAACACTTCCTCTGAAGTGTTTACTTCAGGAGTAGATGGAGGAGAGGTGTCAGTGTTCATTGAAGTGATATCCATACGAGGTCTTTTGGTGGGTCTGGTTATTGGAGGCATCTTGGTATACCTCAGGCAGTTAATGTTCGATTAAAGTTGTAAACAAATAAAATGGGGCATTGCCTCCCTTTTATATTTGGGGAATCTTCCTTCACCAAAACAGCGACCATTGTTCTCTATGAAAAACCTAATGGGTGCTATTTCAAAACATAGGGCTGGAAGCGCGCTCATTGATTGATGTTTTTCAACAAACCTTTTATTGATGAATTCTAAAAGGGAGTAATCCAAGGACTAGATTTCTTTTCGGAAGAACTTGTTGATATTAGTGATGATTCATGGAAAGGATACTAACAGACACTTTACAATAAGGTATTAAGGTCTTCAATAACGGATTATAATGGACAAGTTCTTTTTCATCAAGGTGGATAGCGTGGGCTCATAACCTTTTACACACAATAATTTCATACTCTAATGAGTCACTTCATACTATAATATCTACCACACTGGATACTGGATAATTGAACAGTATAGATAAATAGAATTCCATTGAAATATGACCTGGTAAAGAATACTCTGGTACCAGCAAAGTCTGCCTTAGAGCATGTAAGGAATAATCTTCACAAGAAACAAGAGCCAATCTTCCATACCAAAGAGATGAATTGAGTAAGAGCTACCCAGGCAATTCAAACTACAAAATTTGAATTTATACTACATTGCCTCGAAACAAAAATGCATGGAGTGTACCTTAATAAATCGTATATTATTTGTCATATAGAGCTTAGGTACAGTACATTTTTTTACTGGAACATATGGATCAGCAACGAAATTGAATAAAAAACAAGAACGTCGCTAAGTAAAGTTTCAGACCAAAGGCATATACTAAAACAGAAAGACCAATTAAATTGAGAAAAAGTCATGTGACTAACCAAATAGTAACCTATGGTTTAGTATATGAAGTAATATACAGGAATATGTAAGTTGTACCTTACAAGACCAAGGTATTTAGCCGGTTCGAGGCGGGCGAAGAGTTTTCACCCGTCATGTTGAGAATAAGCAATGACTGATTATTCCAGAAAAGAAAGGCGCACTAGTAAAGAGTGTGTTTCGTTACACCTTACTGTGGAAGTAAAGAGTGTTACGTTACACCTTACCGTGAAGATTCTTGATGAAGGTTCAACTCCAGCATAATGAATGTTGGAGAAGGTTTAGCTTCAGCATAATATCGTTTTGCTGAAAGTTTAGCAGAGTTTCTAAACTATAGAAGTTAGAACTCTTGCCTCAACTTAATCCTAGTGTTAATTAATTAAATCAGAATATTGTCTGTGAAGATATCAAGATGTCTTCTACTCCCAGACCCACCAGAAACAGCTCTCGTGTAAGTCCTTAAGTATTCACATATCTTGATGAGACTATGAACTTTATGTTTAACAATAACAAGTACGTCAGTCTGGATTGTACTCCATGGTTATTGAATGGACCTCCTGAAGTACCCGAGGTTATGGTACATGAGGAATTAAGTAATCTACACGTCAGTGTTCTGCACACGGTACTTTACTGGTCTACATACAACATATCTACGAAGTCCTCTGACTCTGTACATTTTAGGTACTTGTTGACAACTTAACAGTCAACTAAACAGTCAACTAAACAGTCAACTTAACAGTCAATTTAACAGTCAATTTAACAGTCAATTTAACAGTCAACTAAACAGTCAACTAAACAGTCAGCTAAACAGTCTCAAAGTCTCTCGAAATAACCAGTGAACTCCTAGAATCATTTAACAAAGGTATAATCGAAAGATTTAGTGTTTTCAAAATTTCCCAGGTCCAATGCCTCTTTTTTTTTCAGCTTCTCAATGCTTCTGCTGAGTAACTGTTCATGCCTCTACTGAGTAACTGTTTAATATTCTTCCGATTTTCGGGTCGAAAGGTAACAAGTAAACCTCCAAACTAACACAAGACTTATGCACATTCTTGGTTGCAATGAAAAAGTTCCTGTTGAATCTGTTCCTGCACGAATAGAAGTTATGGTTACGAACCCTCATTCTGGTATCCAAAATCAACTTCTCTATCAGGAGCAGCTTACCATAGCCAAATGCGGATTTGTAAAACCCAACGCATTCATTTTCTGCTTTAGAGCTGCAAGCAAGGTTATTTTTCAAAATAAACTGTGCAAACTCCGTCATATTGTGACCTATTCTTTTGCAACCATGCGTAAACACAGCCAAGTCAGGTCTGAAATTTTTGAATACTTCACCACTTATAGTGTACATGCCCAGAGGATATTTGACAAAAAAGGCAAATGTCGTTTTGGAAGTTATGGGCTTCAATTCTACCCAATCTTTAGTTTGGTTTGTCACTAAACCCTTTGTATTCTTTTTCTTACTCACGTTCTTCAACACAGAATTGGTTTTTTTGTCATAAGGCAAGAGGTACACATCCACCTTGAAACACTTTGGGTTTGAAGTCCTATACAGAAGTATACGGCGAGTGTCTCTGGACATAGGACATGAAAGCAACTCATGGAAATGCACTTTTCTTTGCCTATTAAAACACATCTTTGTCTTGGGCATTACCGGCCCGAAAACGAATCCATCGTTATAAAATCCCGCATATCCTGGTGTTTCTGTGTTGTTAGTGAACACGTATTCTTTTTGGTCTAACTGGAACTCAACAGCAGGGGTCAGTAAGTCTCCATATATCAAAGCACTAAGTGTGGGGTCACCTTTATAATACGGGATGCTGGAGAGAGGTAAAAAATCGTCATCAACTTTGGCAAAGAAGGCAAAGGGGGAGGTTTTTGCCCAAACAGTAGCAACAACAAGAAGGGAGGAGAATAAATGTTGGGTTTTCATGGTTTCTTAGGGGAGGGGTGTGTTTTTTTTGGGAGGAAGGAAGGAAGGAAAGGTAAACTTATAGTTTTTATATGAAATACCCAAAATATTAATAATATTGCTTGGCCCAAAATATTAATAATTGTACTAAAGTGACACATAGTCTTGGCAAAATAGTGATAACAGCCGGGGACAGGATATTGTTTTCAGATTGTTTGCTCAAAATATATTGCCATAATGCACTGTGTCTTTTATAGAATGACAGCCAAGACTTTTTGGGCCAATCAGAGGCGTTCAATTACAAGATAGAGTAACAAATATTATTGTCAGAGTATATTCCGTCATCAATGCAACAGCTATGTACTCAATGAACCTACGATATAAATTTGAGTGCTTTAATCACTCGTTTCTTTTTGTTTCTTTTTGTTTTTTTTTGTTTTTTTTTGTTTTTTTTTATTTTTTTGTTTTTTTTGTTTTTTTTTGTTTTTTTTGTTTTTTTTGTTTTTTTGGTCACCTTATACATTTTTTAATGAACCATTAGTCTTTGGTATTTGACCATACAGTGGAATTAGTACATAATCGCAAATCGGAGTAATGCTTTCAATTCCTGTCTTTAGGTCCTGGCTGTGGGGTATGAATTGAAAAATCAAGTTGGAGAACAATCCACGTGGCAAGTATTGTTTTTATTTGATCATGTCATTCTTCATTATTGAAACAATGTGCATATACATAGAGCACAGCAGCAGGTATGACCAGATTTTGGTTTATAGTGTTGAACTTGCAGGACTTCTATACTTGTTTTGATCACGTGCCCACGGCACGTGAGGTAGTGAGACAAGTTCATGGTCGTACAGTGGGGCATGCAAGGGTTGGATAACACTTGCTGCATGTGCAGATGAGCACATTTCTAACACTGATCGGGAAAGGGGTCTACGACACCCTACGACAGGAGTGGAGGAACACCGCACCTTGGTTGACATAGCAACCAAGATATTGGATACATAAGGAGGGGTTGCCCGTTCTAGTGAACAATCATTGATACAGAGATCAGTCACGTGAACCCTAGTTTAGGTATTATAGGATTATAACATATGAGTACAGCAACTTCCCTGCCTTACTTAAAGAAGTTGTTAGACAACGGAAGGACTCGCATTCCGGTATACATNGAACCCTAGTTTAGTTATTATAGGAATATAACATATGAGTACAACAACTTCCCTGCCTTACTTAAAGAAGTTGTTAGACAACGGAAGGACTCGCATTCCGGTATACATGAGTGTAAAGGATAACGCTCGACAGGTTATGGGTCCTGGTCTGCGGGTCAAAGATGTTAAGATTCCTTATACACTTGATCATTATGAGAAAACGGCAATCTTCGAAGTGGAATTCATAAAGGCTTNGGATAACGCTCGACAGGTTATGGGTCCTGGTCTGCGGGTCAAAGATGTTAAGATTCCTTATACACTTGATCATTATGAGAAAACGGCAATCTTCGAAGTGGAATTCTTAAAGGCTTTGGAAATCAACTTAGAGCCGGAGTTCATTTGGGTATACTTTGAAGGTGCAGATAAAGTATACACATTGTTGGAAAACAAGCGTACAAATATTCCCGTTGATNTTGGAAATCAACTTAGAGCCGGAGTTCATTTGGGTATACTTTGAAGGTGCAGATAAAGTATACACATTGTTGGAAAACAAGCGTACAAATGTTCCCGTTGACGATGAGGAGAAGATTAACGGTTATCTCGTGAAAGTCGAAGCGGAAATTGTCGCTTTGTTTGCAAGATATGTGGAACCAAATATCTACAC